>JAHWFP010230963.1:0-24460 GCA_023313725.1 Lithobius niger
TATCAACCAAGTCGTATATACACTGATGACATTTGGCGCTATCACGATTTTTAGGAAGTACATTCCTTAGCGGTTGCATCCGTCTGCAAATCGAGACGCGTGGCCTTCCGTTAATTACCGTATATATAGCCTACTCTGAGTCGGACTGGCCAAAGAGAAACAAAAATTGAATTAGCATAAGAGGAGCGAAAGGAAGATTAGGGCTGAAAAAGACATTGAGCTGTACGTATAACTGATTTTCTGTTGGATCCCGGGCCATGTCGGGATACATGGGAAGGAGCATGTTGATGCTGCAGCTACAGCAGCCATTTCTGGTTCCCTCGATAGGGACCATGGAGGAAAGATAGGGACCTGTGCGTTGTTCCATAGGACGCCTTTCCAGATCTACGTCTGAGGCCCGTATTCTGAACGCTGCCTAAAACTCGTACTTGACTTGAAATGACGTCACACCTATTTAGTGCCATTCACCACCAGAACTTCTTTTGGATACATTTGGAAGAAATCGGGTGGCGAATGGCACTTAATAGGTGTGACGTCATTTCAAGTCAAGTACGAGTCAGCGTTCAGAATACGGGCCTTGACTGCTCGCCGCTTGACAATACTTGTGGTACAAACAAGACGGCAATGATGGCACTCGGATTGTCGCTGTAGTCGTCGGGAAGAGGTGGTGTTAGCCCGTTTGCATATTGGTCACACCAGCCTTACTCATTGCTTCATTTTGAGGGGGGAGGGGGGGGTTATCCCTCCTGAATGTCATTGGTGTTGACAGCCACTTAACAGTCCGTCACTTGCTTGTTGATTCTCACCATTTTGATGGTGTTCGCCGCCGTTTCCATCTTCCACAAGACATAGCACTTCAATTCGGCGACAAGTCTGCGTCTGTCCTCCCATCCGGGATTGTTTTTTAAATTTTTGCAGGAGGTGCAGATGTACGATAAGATCTAGATTTGCGTTTTATCTTAACATCTATGTAATGTGTGGCATAGTGACCTGGACCACTGCACTGCGACTGAGGTTGGCTCTAATGACCTCTTTGTCGACGCGCCATTAAGCCTTATTCCCCCCATCCCCCACAGGTATTTTTTTTCTAATTTTCATTAGCAAGTAAGCCTATTTACAAAGCAGTTCTTAGCTAGTGTGGAAAGCCAAACTACTGGACCAAAAGCGCCGAGTGAACAGAAGGTAAGAAAACCCCCGATCCCCAGGTTCAGTCGGCTGAACCAATAATTACGTTCCCAGCGTGGAGATTCATGCAGTCCAAACTCTCTCGTTTCACAGTCTCGAGCTCAATCTCACTTCGTCTCGGTCTTCAGAGTGATCTTCTCGTCTCGCCTCCTGCGCACGAGTACGTGGTCTCGGTGACGAGACGTGGCTAGTCTCGGCACTGCACTTTACGGAATAAATTCTGGATGTCCTGGATTTTTTCCGTTTGGGGCTTGGGAATTCTCCGTCGTTTGTAAAATGTGTATTAACTGTTGATAGCAAGCACTTGGCTTGCAACGCCTGTGCACGCGTTAACAGAGTCTTATAATGTAAAAAAAAATAAAATAATCGTAGTTTGTTGGAGGATCACCAAATTCTGCTATTTTCACCATCGTACTTATTAACTATTATAGCTAAATGGATGGTGTTGTATGCACAGTATGCAACATTGTACTGTAATTTGGTCTCGCGTGGATGTTCGTGTTTCGCCAAATTATTTCGTCAATCACATTTTTGAGCACACTTAACACGCCACACTGGCTATTCCTGTGTATCTGGACCACACAGAAAGCCGTAACCCGGCAGATGTGTTTTGCGACATGTGGCCTGGTCATGGCGGCATGTAATGATGTTGACACAATTACTGTTATAAAAGGTAGACAGAGGCGTGCTACAGCAATTGTAGATTTACATTTTGAAACATTTCAATTGTGCTATGCAGGCCGCATTTCAGAACCAGATAAGTCACTCAAGCCTTATTGGCTCTGGCTTTGCTTCGTGAAGTCGTGAACACAAAAGACGTCAGTGTTACTTAAGGTTAAACCAGGAGCAAATGAAGATGGCAGGCTCGTCGGACCACCTGCGACATCTTCATTTGCTCCTGGTTAAACCAAATGCTGATTTTCGTTCGCTTCGCTCACTCAATCAGTGTATCCTCTGATTCAGTTTACCGTGACATAGAGAACAACTTAAATTTACTTCAGACGAGTCAAGATCAACACAATCAGTTAAACAAATTTGGGGAACAACTTAAATTTGCTTCAGACGAATCAAGATCAACAAAATCATTTTTAAGGTAGGGGAACAACTTCAGACAAATCAAGATCAACACAAGCAGTTTTAAAAAGTAGGGAAACAACTTAAATTTTCTTCAGACGACTCATGACCAACAAAATCATTTTTTTTAAAGTAGGGGAACGACTTAAATTTGCTTCAGACGAATCAAGATCACCACAAGCAGTTTTAAAAATTAGGGGAACAACTTGAATTTGCTTCAGACGACTCAAGATCAACAGTTTTAAGTATAGGGGAACAACTTCAGACGAATCAAGATCAACTCAATAATTTTTTTTTTTAAATAGGGAAACAACTTAAATTTTCTTCAGACGACTCACGACCAACAAAATCATTTTTAAAAAGTAGGGGAACAACTTAAATTTGCTTCAGACGAATCAAGATCAACTCAATCATTTTTTAAAATTAGGGGAACAATTAAACTTTAAACAAAATCAAACAAGAGGTTCACAAAGTCACATTTAGTAGTCACCTGGGGAAGACTTGAATTAAACAAACGCAAATTAGACTGCCTAGTGCCTACGTGTCAATAGGTCTTTTGATAAATGAATGGTGTACGCACGACCGTGAACGTCACAGTTGCTACGACGTTTGAATTTCACGTTTCCCTGTTCGATTTTGTTTAAATTTAGTCTTTTCCCCGCTCATCTCCGAAGGATGGTTCTTCTTCAGAATGCTATGATGGTCTATCCGGGACATGGACAACAGAAAACACAAAGCTGAAGGTGTAAAAACAAAATATCAAATCACGTTGTGATGGTTAAATAGGCGGAAGGCGGGGCTTTCTGCACATCATTCTCCGCTGCGTCCTCTCGACTGGTTTTGCAGGTGGAGTTCAAATTTCCATGACTCATAAAGAAAGTTTAAAAAAAAATTAAAAAAGGCTGAAGCGAGCGCCATCAACAACGAAAGAAAAACTGATAAGTGCGAGCTGTTATGAACTAATAAAACACCCTTTTCAAGAAATTACTGTCACAGATTGTAATGAATCTTTCCGCTTTGAATTACTACTGTTAGATGCACCATTAAAATAATCTGTTAGATACCGATATTGCCTGCAAGGGTAATTGCAAGGGTGAGATAGAGTATCCTAACCCCGCTTAATACTGATGAAGAAAAAAAAAACGACCAGATACAGCCTTAGAACAAAGAAAAAAAGTACAATCAAGATTTTTAATCAAACGAAAACTCATTGATTTAGCCTCGGATGAAAGCAGGTGAGCTCGCAGCATTTCATTTCAAAAGGAATTATCATTTTAGAATGTACAGTGTCTTCCAAATTCGCAGAAAAAAAGTTCATTTTTTTTCCAGAAATAATTTTGAGGTCACTTTTCTGCGAAAATGGATTCTGGCGAAAATGGAATACCAAACTCGCAGAAATGTTGTCCATTTCTGCAGTATCAAAATAAAGTGTAAAAGAAAAGTATGATCTGCTGCTACCCCTTGACGAGCAGCATTGGACTTGACCCAGCTTATAGAAAGGGAAAATGGATTTACTGGTGTGGTGTCATGGTTCTGGCGCACATGTTATGAGCGCACCGTGTTTCTAGAGCACAGACTGTGACTCTATAGCGCACACCCCGAGTGGCACACCCGGCGTTTCACGATTGCTTGCGTCATACCCTTTAAGTTTACGGAAAACTTGAGTGCAAAACGTGCGCCTTCAGTCCGTGTTTCATACGGGTGGAGTTTCATACACCTGGGGTTCACCAAGTTCTCCGAAACACCAAGATCATTACGCTATAGCAGTTTACATATTTTCTTCGAAAAAAGTCAAAATATGTTTTAAAAAATTCGGAAAAACGTACAGTAAACAGTTTTTGTGTCAATTAATGCCCCTGGAAGCCTCGTGAGGAGGTGGTTTGCACCTCCCACCGACGCCCCACTATAGTTATGGCCCTGAATACGAATTGACCGAAGGCCGGTACTGTGAAGAACAGATCATCTTAATGAAGACATTTTTTACTTGAAGCAAATACTCTGGTTCGTAGCTATCATGAAAAAAAGGAAAGGTTTGACAGTTTTTGCAAGCCTGTGGGACAAACGTCCTATCTAGTCCATTCACTGCAGGTGTCTTATCGCAATGACACACCCTACTTCTTTCTAAGAAGAAGCCAACGGTTCATTTCTGTTGGCCAGCAACGAAAAGTCTTTTCGTTATTTCTTCATTCTTCAAAAACTCACCGTACTGTAAACTTTTCGCGTTCTTGGGCACGACTTCGTGGAACGGAAACCGTAACTCGTAACTTTTGTGACTTGAAGAACAGCCAGCTTTCCAATAAATGGCAACTTTATGGTAAACTTGTTTGTTGGCCGTTTCCTGTCCAGGCGAGACTTTGCTGATAACGTCTTTGCAAAGGATGTTTACGAGTTGACACCTGTTCAGTCGAAAACCACGTTTTATTTGTCTTTTTCTTTTCAAAGAAGGACAAGAAAACGTTTGCCAAAACTGTGGAACACCTCTGACAATTTTACTGACTCTAGCACACGTTAAGTTTCTATCATGGCACATTATTCATTCAATCCCTTTGCTCTACGTGACTTGAAACTGTTTTTCCTTTTTTTTCTTACCGTGAGTGTTCAGCCTCAACCTCCGGACTCACGTACTTCAGGACTCACCCGTTCAATGTGTTTTGAGCTTCAGCAGAGTCATGGATGAATGGGGGAAAGAAGGTTTCTCAACCTCCTCCCGCCACCAAGCGAACCAACAACGGAAAAAAATAATTGACGGTTTTACCGTAAATCACATTTTAAACGCTGCACTGAGCTTTAAAATTAATTCGATAAAAAAAGAGGGTGAGCCGTAACAAAGTCATAATTCGAATCTTACTTCGGCCCAGGGTAGGTGTTTATTTTAGGCCTAACTCCATGGCGGAGAATACAACGTTTAATGCGATTATTCACGTATGTGATGTGGGTTCGGTCTAGCATTACCGCAATGCCTTTATTCTCATTTGTTCCGGAATTTAGTTTATTAGCTTACTAGTTTATTTAGTTTGCTTTACGTGTGAAGCTTTTAATTAAATTTGGTGAAAAAAAAAAAAAACGATTTAAGGGGACGAAACAATGAATTCCTTTGAATGTATGAAGCTTTTAGTCAATTTCCAGCAGAAAAATTACGATCGAAAATGCTTTAAGGTCAGAAATTGTGAAATAACCTAGTTACGTCCCCCCCCCCCCCCCGAGAGGGGGTATTTTACCATTTCTCACCTTAAAGCATTTTAAGGGAGTGGGCCGTAGCTTTGCCAGGGCTGTTAATAGGCGAATTACGGTATTTCTCATTTTGCTTGAAAGAGGCAGCAGGATCATAAACTAATCATGCATTTTTATAAACGTATATCACGTGCTAAATAAATTCCTCAAATAATGCCTTCAGCTTCAACGCTCCCGGACCTTAATAAGAGAGAGAGCTAACAGAGCTCCCAAAACAGCTTCGTTAGGCCCACCCCACAACTTTTGTCTGGCTGCTTCTGCCACTGCTTCGGCAAAATAGCGTTTTCTGCATGAGTGATCAAGCAGGCCTGAAATAATCACTCTGTACAACCTTTAATAGAAACACGGATCCTTTCATTTGTTCATCAATAACAGTCTTTAGACAGTGGAAAGCTATGTATGGGTCATTCCGCGCAATCAAGCACTATGTGGTAACAACGCTACGTCGTGTTTGTCGAAACCGTCGTATTTTGAAGGGATTGTTATTACAATTTGAAGGCATTGTTCGCTCTTCCAGGCTGCTAAAATCTTGCTGCTTTACGAAAACATAATCAAGAACACGAGCAAGCCAGTAAGCTTAAAAAACACAAAACACATGGCACCAATTCCTATACACCTCCTCTCAACGCTTAGCCTACTAAATCACACAAATCACAAAGAAAAGTTATCACGTGCCACTTCGGAAAATGTCAACCATTTAATACATTAAATGTTCAGTTATGTGGCAATAACTGGTGGCCAAAACCCAATGAAGGTGATAAGTTGGGCCAAGAAATCATTATATGTAATCAACACATAATGCTGAGGAGTTATCCTATATGGGTGCCACAATTATTTATATAAACTGATTTAGGTGAAGTAACAGTAGCCAGTTGTGTAACGGGACTTACTCTTCAACATTTTACATATTTCTTAATTTTTGTTGAGTGTTCCAAATAGTTCTTAAGGAAAATGCGTTCGATGTTTTTAATTAACTGCAATTTTCCAAAGTTTTAAATACGGCAAGCCATTCTATTTAAAAATAAGTGAGTATATAGAGATATCAACAATGATTTAGAGATAACTCTAAATCAGCGATATCTTTAAATGATTTAAGGATCTCTAAATAATTAAGTGACATCGATACACCATTTAGGATACCTCTAAATCATTTTGAGATATCACTAAGTCGGTTAAATTTATAGACATCTCTAAATCATTCGAAAATCTGTCTAAATCGATTGGAGATATCTTTGAATGATTTAGAGATAGCTTCAAATCATTTAGTGGTATCTCCAAATCATTTAGACATATATCCATAATTATGATTTAGAGATAATACTAAATCGTTTAGAGATATTCCAATTAATTAGAGATATCTCCAAGCCATTTAGCTGATATATCTAAATCATCGATAAACACAAAGATTATACTACTAGCTAAAGGTGCTTGAGCAGCTATAGCCTACACCGTTATTCTCCAAACTGTCGCCAGATGGTGCCATTTACAGATATCTCAAAAATGAATTATAGACATTTGCTAAATCATTTAGAGAGATCGCTAAATTACTTACAGATTTTTCTACCCAAAAT
Source organism: Lithobius niger (assembly GCA_023313725.1). Taxonomy (NCBI): domain Eukaryota; kingdom Metazoa; phylum Arthropoda; class Chilopoda; order Lithobiomorpha; family Lithobiidae; genus Lithobius; species Lithobius niger. The sequence continues at coordinate 7,062 of JAHWFP010230963.1, forward strand.
CAATGACTAATTAGAGATTTATCTGAATGTTTTGGAGATATTCCTAAGTATTTAGAAATTTCAAATGTATTTGATTTTTATTTAGCAATAATGACTTCGATATATCTCTAAATGATTTAGAGATATCTGTAACTCATTTAGAGATATCTCAAAATTGCTGATTTACAGCCCGTTAAATGATTTAGATATCGCTAAATCTTTTAGAGATATTTCTAAAGATATATCTCCAATTCCTTATTTAAAAAAAAATAGAATGGCTTTAAACACTGTAATTCTTTATTATTACTGTATTAGTTTTTAATCATAGTGTGACTCTTCCTTAGGTCAAGTGGAGCTTTTGCATCATGCACGATTGAACGGCATACATTTGCTCGGAAAGTTCCTATCCAGAGATGTCAGGAAGGATAAAAGTTGGAGGGGTGTAAACCATAAATTTACCGACATAATTTTCTATCTAGCCACAAAATTATGCAATTTTTCCGACTGATTTTCCAACTAGCCAAACATTGGAGGGGTGTGACACCCCCCCCCCCCGGAAAAAGGGCCCGGTTCCTATCCGGTTCCCAGGGCAAAAAAAGGGGGGGGAGCCCCCCCCCCAAAAAAAACTGAAAATCAGTCGGAAAAATGGGCTTTAGTCGGAAATAAAAGCCGCTGAATTCATCTGCCAAAAAAAAAGGGGGGGGGGACTGAAAAGACAAGTCAAACTTTCAGATAAAATCAGGACCTATAGTCATATTTTTGCCTTCATGCTGCAAACCTGCCACTCCCTCCCCCTCCCCTCGAACCACACACAATTTATCTTCGTCTCTGTTCCTGTCCACACCCAAAAGAAAGTGACCAAATTACTTAAAATTACCAACAACTGACACTCAATTCAATATTCACTTTTTAATGCTGAGCACATCAACTTAGGCGATCTCACGAAGCCACGTTCTGACGTTTATAAATCACCGCTGGTATGTGTTCTACGGTCCAGAACAGCCGGGGTGTGGAAATTCCGGCAGTTTCGTTCCACTCTATAGCTCATCCATTTTTTCCACCATCTTTCCGAAGGACTTTTTTTTTTAATTTTTAAAAATTCAGTTTCAATTTCAAGAGCGAGCGTTCCTTGGTTCTTGGAATTACGTCTTGTCTCTTCATCGGTGGCGGCTCAGCAAACCAGAACGAATGACGTCACATGAGGAAAATCCCACGCATTTGCCGAATCACCAACATATTGTGGTCGGAGACAACATTCAGTCATGAAAGGCCATTAACGATGGCTTGTGTTCTAGTCGATCCCCTTTTTAAATTTTATTTTGTTAGCCATGGGTGGCTAAGCGGTGTGGGCACTCTGCCTAGTTACTAAAAAAGAGCCGCCATCAGAGCCAGACGTTTAGCTACCTGCAAGGGGCACTGGAGATCAACAGAGGTGAAAACATTAGCGGCGTTTGTCAAGCAAATGTTGTGTGAGTGGATTTCTTAGTCCTCAAAACGTTCGATTTTTTTGGACTTGTTGACAGTGCGGCAATTTTCAGCAAGTATATCTTTTCTTTTCCCGATTCACAACTATAATTATAGGTGTTCCGCAGCGTAAGGTCCTTCGTAGCTGTTGCTCGACCGATGCCAGGGTGATTTTAGTTGCGCGTCCATACCCAAACGTAACGACGCAAGACAAGCTGAATCATAAAAGTATTGTTTTGTCCAATCCCTTACGCTGCGAAACGAATCTTAAGTTTGTAAATCGCAAAAGATATGATTCCACTAGCTAATCATTGCAGTGGTGCCAACAAATCAAAAACATCGCGCATTCTTAGGACCAAGCAAAATTCACCGCTCTCACAGCATTCGTTTGACAAATGACGCTAACGTTTTTACGTCCGTTTATCTCCAGTGCCCCTTGTAGCCTAGGTAGCTAAAGGATGGACTCCAAATGCCAGCTCCGCAGTGAACGTGGTGTATTGTATCTACTCTGTACGCTACGATGACACTCGGTGGTTAATCTTTTTCTCTTTCAAGAACAGTCTAATGTTGAATGTTGGGTGTGTTTGGGTGCAATACAATAATGCAGTAATAACGAGTAATAAGTATTAGATATCCGTGAAGCAGACCCGGTTAACCTGAAATAATTGATCGTCTGCGAGAAACGGAACAGTCCAAATATCGAAAGGTGGCGAAATCGCACGAGCGCTTCAGCTCAAGTGTAATCTTGACCCCCGAGATATTTTGACTGTTCCGTTTCTTGCAGACGATCAATTATTTCAGGTTTACCGGGTCTGCTTCACATATATGTTGTTTTAATGCTAAGGTGTGACGTCAAGCTAACTAAATCTCTAGTTAATTTTTTAAGATTTTTGTTTGTAAATTTTATTTGTGAATCCTAATGAATTTAAGAATTTTTATATGTGACTTATGTAAATTTCTGAACGGAAACTTCCGGTAGAAACTTCCTTTGTACGAAGTCACGAGCGAAGGGGATAGACGTTCCGTTACCGATATTTGTGTTTTAAGGTAAAACTGTATTTTTTTCCTACTTTAATAGTTTAAAGAAAATTGAGTACAAAAAGCAATATTGGCTTGAGTCTCGTAGGTTTTTTAATGTATTTACAAGTGTCAGTAGCCTAGTTTTTGTATCGCCGTGACAGAAGGTTGCAGGGTTGGGTTATTCCTCCATGGGTGGGGGCCTACCATAGTACGCGAGGTTTTCTTCTTTCGTGTTAGTACGACAAATGTCGCAGGTTGAAAATGTGCCTGTTTATGCTGATGCAGTGGGGTGTGCGGGTTGAATTTGTGTTGTGTACGGTAGTTTTGCAAAGTCGTTCATTATATGTCACATGATGGAACAGGGGTAGTGTAGACCCAGGGAAAAGCATTAGATTATCAAAAATGTGTGTGGGTTATCAAAATTAACCCATTTAGCGTGGGGATGTGTTAGCGTGACGTCACCATCGTGCATTAAGCACTGATAACTTGTTCTCTACAGCTGAGGCACCTACTGTACCTGTCGTACCATCGTTTTTTTTTTTTTTTTTGGCCTTTATTTACGTACTTTAGTGTACATGAGATCAGGCAGTTGTTTTGGCTGGTTACAGTGTTGGCTCCGTGATGGTTCTTAGTTTATTCCTAATATTTACAGCTAATGTTGTTTCTTTGGAGCGAAGCGAGGCCAAAGGGTTAGCGATGCTCCGTGTGTGGATCCGCTCCAATGCAACCATTGTATCCGGATCACGAAATAACCATTGCATCAATTAACACCAGATTTTGTACATTGGTAGCGTTACACCCAGAGGTGGTTTTAACACAGATTATTTAAAATCGGACATGTTGTTGAGGAATAATCAAGGTGCCAAAACGCAAGCTGCTCATCTATTTGCTCACCAGTAGTTTCCAAAGCGCGAAAATCTGCTACATCGTTAGTAAATATCAAGATGGATGTAATGCGTGCTCAAATTTCTGGCAGCATTAATTCTCAACTGGACTCCAAATTTGATGCTTTCCAATAAAAATTCTCTAAATTCGCGGTTGCTTTGTCGGCTGAAAAACCAAAGTCGGAAAAACCGCTCGTTGCAACCGCTGTCAACACCTTCCAGCGACGAGCTACAAAAGCAAATGGACAAAGAAACAAGACGTGATAATGCAACCGTAAAGACGAGCCACAAATCTGTCTCCAATGCAACATGGGTTGTTTGCAATAGCTTTGCTCCATTTTGTCGATGATTCCCTATAGTTAAAACTTTGTTGTAGCCTAGTATTTGTTTGTCCAGATTTGGAGTTCAGGCGACCTCTGGCGTCAGTTTATTAAATACTGACATTAATTCATACAGCAACTTAACAGCGATTTAGTCCAGCTATAGTAAAGTGGTGTAAAACCAATCCAATGCCTTAAGTTCAGTTTACAGATTCATCATGACGTGAATTTTTCGGGTTGTAAAGTATGAATCTCTTGTTTGCGGGTGATGACGATAATTACCTAATGACCGTATAACTATAGGACAAATTACGGCGTTCCTTTCGAACCATCAAGTTGGACTGTTGCGAAAAAAGGAACGCCGGGTTTTTTCCTTTTCTCATTGGAACCATATGTATTCCACGCAAGGTGATTGTTGCCTTTTTGGTTGGCGGGGAAACTGCCAATAAACGAAGGACGTTTGGTGCCAAAAACTATCGTTCACACAGACTGCCAACAAGGACAGAGCAACATGCACGAACTGTCGTCTTCTTGGACAAATTCTTGGATCATTTGGCTGGAATGTTAAAAGTGCAATTTGTAAATACGTTTGCGCACAATGCACGAAAGTAAAGAAGTTAATTTTAACATATCAGCATTGAACCATTGAATTTACAGGGTCAATATTATTGCTCACTTGTCATCCTAGGTGTTCACTATGTTGGTTGCATTGGTGGTTCTTCAACTTTTCAGCTCATTTCTTTTCGTTAACTATGCCGGAATCATTGTCACTCACCATCCCTTCATAGGCTTCTCACCAAAATGGACCACCAATCTTTAAATACTATACTGTATTGCTGAGAACTGGGATGGTGAGATGGCATGGTATTTAAATTAATTGTGGTTGCCACAAAATTTGCTCTCCCGGTACTTCAGTTTTCCTGGACAATGCATTCTCCTCACTGTACTGCACAGAAACCTTACATGCCGACTTTGTTAGCGTGGCCGCAATACGACAAATCATGTGGACTGATCTGTTCAGAGCAAACGAACAGATCTTACGAAATGTGTCTGTAATGAAACAAGTATGGCTGTTTATTTCCTTTTTGGCGCTTCGACAAACAATCCCCATTCTGCATTGCGTATCACAGCACAAAAGTGGGTACAAGAGTTGGCACAAAAGTCACGAAAGTGGACGTGCTGTGCGGCAGCACGACGCACCGTTGTTCATTACCTACTAAGAAAACCATGGCTATTATATGCGTGAGTCAATGGGTGGGCATAGTGATAAGGTTAAGGAAAATGTAAGCACTGGAACCGAGTGTGTATAGAGCAGATAAGCCAATAGTGCACAACATCAACATTGCCCGACGTTTCAAGCTGACTCCAGCTACTGACTATAGGTTAATATAGTGATGTCTAACCTAGAGAAGTGTACATCTAAAGTAACGACTAGTGAGTCAGGCGTTGAACAAAGAGGCAGCTAGGTTAATGGGCCTGGCTGCTACCTTTATTGTAACAGTGATCTTACCCATGATGCACTCTGGTTACCCAGAGTGCCATTGCATAATATATGCACATATCTATACAGGTATAGCCCCTAGGGACAAATAGGTGCAATTTACAGTTAGGTTAAGTTAGGTTAGAGTTGTCCAGTTTTGTCCGTTCACATTCAGCATGGCTTCAGCGCGAGCGCAGCACGAAAAAATCGCCTGAAGCGTAGGGGTTGGACGCCAGCTCAGCGTCAGCGCAGCACGCAGCGCCAAGTGAGAACGACCCCTAAGGCCAGCAGAGATGACTGTATCTGGTTGTATACCCAGACACCACAATTACGATGATGTAACCGTAGTTTTACCTCTATGTTGTGGCGGTTCATCATGCGGTTGATATACGTTTTGAATACATGAGTTTCTCTCGTCGTTTATTGTTTTTATGTTTTTCACCCATTTAAATGAATGTTTTGAAAAGGGGTTGACACCGAGGTTGATACGCAACCGAAAGTAAAAGGTGTCTTTGCATGCACAAAATGTCGGCGCGGTATACGGTTTATTGCCATTTCAAATGAAGGGACGTTTATTCAAGTTCCGTATCTGTTATCATTTTGCTGTCTGCTGGGCGAAACGTCAGACACGGCGAAGCGAACGCCGAGCAGGTAGCGGGATCAAAGAAAACAAGGTGTCGGTGACCGTTTCGTTTGGCTGGACTGACGTACTTCCTCCTCGTGGAGAGCAACCAGCTCCCGGCCAGCAACAACTGCAGCGTGCATCGGGCGAACCCATGATCCAATGACCTTGAACGGCAGAGGACGCTCTGTTGCCTACCAAACCAGACTGCAGCAAGCAATATTGCAACAGCTACCGTCAGCTGACTAAACACACTTTTCACAAGTTCACGAGTACCATGGCGTTGAATCCTATACGTGGTGCAGAATATTTAAAAAGGGGAAACTGTTTCTTGGCCACACTTCTCGAAATATGCAATCGTACTGAGGAAATAAGACGGGGTTATACGTCGCTTTCACCTACTGTAGCTACCTCACAAGTCGGAGCATTAATTTTCCGATGAAGCAGTAGCGTGTACAGACTAGGCTGGGCCCCTGCGCGGGGGTACATTGAATATCATGTGACCCAGAGAGGCGGGTCTGGGGAAAAACCCCCCAGAAGTTGGGAAATTTTTTAAAATCCACATTAAAATTGTTTTTATGTTTTTTTTAATGTTTTTTGTGTTTTTTTGTGTTTTTTAATTTTTCAGAGAAAGTGTGTAGTGATCAAGGCAGGAATAAACTGCTGAAAATTTTACTGTTTGCTGGATGTCTACCGTGGTTCTTTCATTGCTTTCATTGCTGACTTTTATTTCTTGTCTTCACGACCACGAAGCCAAATTTCACCGTCTTCTAAAATTATATAAAATGCGTAACTTTGGACCCAATATAATCAGCAATGGTTGGTTTTAAGACTTTGCTTTTAAGTTTGCTTGCATATGGCCGGGGCCCCCAACTCAGGTGGGCCCCTGGCACCTGCCAGTCTGACGCTATAGTGTACACGCCACTGCGATGAGAAACACAAGAAATTACACATTTTACTCAACAAGGGGGTAATTCTGCTAAGGAAAGTTCCCTGGGATCATTTACAAGCCTCATTCTCTGAAGAGTGACAATATTGCTAACAAGGACCCAATCACAAAGACGGAAAGTTGACTAAGAAGAAGCCCCTGGGGCTTTACATGCCACGAAGAAAATGGATAACTTTACTAAGTAAAATCGAATGACATTTACATGCGCCAACCCAATAAGAGAGGGATAATCTTTACAAGAGGGTTAATCTTAGGATTAAAATGCTTAAGTTCATGAAGAGAGACAATTTTGTTCAGAGAAAGACCATGTCACAATCAATGAAAATGGATAAATTTGCCACGAAAAAAATGTACATGGTCCAATTTACATTGAGGGATTATATTATTTAATAGGAAACTCGTGGGATTAATATGCTGGAGTCAAGGAAGAGGAATAAATTCCTTATGAGAAAGCCCCTGAGTCGGTATATATCCGTTTCGTCGAATCCCGTTACGACAAACATTTTTCCCGTTTCTCTGAAAATCAGGCTCTGATTAAATTCGGTGAAAGGGAAATTCCCGTTTCACCTAATCAAAATATTATTTAAAAATTTGACATGGGAGAAATTAACGATACATTCCTCATTGAAAGGGATTTGTGATTAGTTGCGGTTTCTGATGATAGATGTTTAGCCGCAGCGAGCGTGGTAGCACGAGTGAGGTACGTAATTTGGAAAAAGAAATTTCGGCGAAACGGGATTCGGCGAAACAGGAATTCAACGAAAATTAAGACACTGATTAAAATTCGGCGAAAGGGATTCACCGAAACGGTTATACACCTCTGGGTCAACATGTCACAACAAAGAATAGGGATACATTTTCTAAGAAGATCCTGGGATTTGCATGACACAATGCTGAAGAGCAATAATCTCGCTAAGAGGAGTTTCTTGGGATAAGTAAGGCAAAATCAACAGAGAGTGTTAATATAGGGACAAATAAATGCAGTAAAAATTGGAGTAAAAAAGACGAGAGGGGGTTGCCAAAGTTATGGTTCTGCAAAAATGGTAGCATTAAATATGGAGGCGAAAATTTGCAGGTTTTACAGTGGTAGAATAAAATTAGGAGAAAAAATCAGGTCTGCAAAACTGGTAGTTTAAAAAGTGGGGGGAAAATGGCAGGTCTATAAAAAAAATGGGGTTAAAAATGGTGGAAACAAATTGTATCACAAAATGTGGGGCGAAAAATTACAGGTCGGCGATAAATGGGGGCAAAAAATACGGGAAGAACAATTAATTGCACGTGTACGAAAAATGGGGTCAAGATAGATAAACACAATTGAAATTGCAATGGGTTACGAAGCGAGATTTCTCCAAACCTAATTGTAATTCTTTGCCTCCTTTTTGTCCTAACATTATTTGCCCCCACGTTTTATGCTGCCATACATATTCTTGTTCCCCCTCTTTTTCGCCGCCATTTTTCGCATCAACCTGCAACTTTTCGCCCCGTTTTTATTACGAAGTAAAAGTGTTACAAGAATGAATGAATGAATGGATTTCTGAAAACTGCAATTTTTTTTGTATGCGTGTTTATTACAATTTTACGAATTCGTTACTCCTAGCCCCCACGAACTGGGGAGCCCTCTCCCCTTCTCCAGCCCACCCCACGTCCTTCTGTAGTTCCGGGTCTGGGTGACGGCCATCTTATAATGCCACCCCCATGATCGACACGTATATGGACATACACTACAAGGAAAAACCGACGGTTATGAAAAGGAATGAAAATAGTGTTCACCCTGTGGAGTGGCACTGAAGGCTACACCATCAATCTTTGACACCCTGAAATTACAGGGATTAGGGCGTACAAGGTGTCACTCTTCTTTAGCAACACACGCATTCAAGACTCGAGTATAAGCACATCCCCGAACTAATGCATCCTTCGCACTAGCCGCCATTCTTGTTTTGCGTAGACTACACGTCGTGACGTAGTTTGGATCATTATGGTACATAAAAGTGCAGTTAGCATAATGAAGAATCACGACAAGATATGAGAAGAGGCCATGAAATTTGCGGTAGGATAAACTGAATGATTACACGTCATTGTTTTGTTGCTTGGTTCATAAGCCTATGAAACCATTAGGCCTACCTCCCATCCTGAAATCCGCTCACTTTTTCATGCACCCTTTCATCGGTGATAAAAGGAAATGGAATTTACTGAATTTCATTATATTGCTCGACAAAACTGTACAAATTTCAGTTTTTTTTTTACGTAAAAAAAACCTTAATGAAAATTAAATCAACGAACATCTAATGCCATGGAAGGCATGCAGCCATTAAGCATTACGAAAAAACAAGCGTTGCTTCATAAATTAAAAAAAAATACAATAATATATTTAATTTGCATATCTTCTTGCTGTAACCACTCTCAATGAGTAGATTACCAGATTTATAGCCTAAAATACGAATTTCGATATTATTTTAAAAGTACACAGCAGCAGAAAAACATGTAAACGAATGAAAACATACATCACGTTGATTGCTGACCGCCCGTGACCAAAATCTTAAATGTTTTAAAACAGACTTGAAAACTATACACGGTAAGAATCCGTGAAACCACTATAGCGTGTTTCTGGAAAATGTCACATACCTAGAACTCCATCTAAGGCTAAGACGGTAGACCCTACTTGTTAATTCCAGTGCCAAATGATAACAATTTATGAAAACACTGCACCACAATAATTAATTACAAACAAAAACGTCAAGTGTGCCGTAAAAAAGGGGGATATATGATTATGATTTATGAAAACACTGCACCACAATAATTAATATGAAAAGTAAAAACAATTTAAAACAAGTAATGATGCGTAACACAACGTTAAGTGCATCTCGATTTACAAGGAATGAATTAAACCAAATTCAAGGTAGCCGAAACGTAGAAGCTGGATTAACCTAAAAAAAAAATTAGGAAAAAAACCGCAAGGAAAAACAAGCGTTGTACAAGCCTAGGGAAAAAAAGAAGCCAAGAAAAAAATTGGAGATGAAACTTCCTTTGCCTCCCTTGATGAAATTCGAGCCAAGGTAAATGACCTAACCTAATCTACAACACAAAACAACAACACAATAAAATATCGACAAACAATTCTGCTTTTTTTTCAGTGGTTTTTTTCCCCCGCAGCTTTTTTCCCTCGGCTTTTTTTTCCCTAAGGCTGCCTTTTCAAGCTTTTTTTCCCGTGGTTTATTTCCGAGCATGAGCTAGATACAACTTTTAGAATGCCATACAACGTTTAGCACTTTTCTAAACCTCGCGAACAACAGGGCACTATATCTCTGCAGCTCAACAAGGTTGTTCTTAACGCGCGAATTATTTACCTATCCTCACCCTGATGTCATGGATCAAAGATCGAGGCGGTTTTTCCGCTGATTCCATCGACTAAAAATGGCGGACCTTCAGCTCTTCTTTGCTAGGATTACGCTTGTAAAAGTAATTAACAAAAGGTAGAAACTGTCGTCACAATGAACGCTCCAATAACGCTAAAGGAAAGTAACAAGTCATTCGATTACAAGAAATGAACCAATTTTTCGGCCAGTATAAAACTTAAAACTGCTTAGCAACTCCCTTGACAACACAAGCGTGAGGCATGCTGGTAAACATATATAAGTCACGCATACGCTGAATGTTTGAGTCCGTACCTAAAAGACTGAAGCGTATAATGACACTTTTGACAGAGCAGCGTAATCAGGTCGCATCGGCCGCTGATCTGCCCGATATGAAAGTGGTCTTTATTCCAGCTTCGTTTCTCAAGGAAATACAATAGCACAGCAGCAAAATCATACAGTAAAAATAGATTCGGTAAACCTTTATTATGGACTTATACTTCATTTAAGATGATGTAACCAGGACTCGAACCAAGTACTCAAGATCACAAGGCAAAAAAAAAAGCCTTCAAGCGGGTCCGGGAAGTCGCTTTGGACAGATGGATCAGACGGTAAATTGTCTTGAGTAATTGCAATTGTAATTGTAATTTACCTGAGCACTACGTTGTCCGAAGTGCATTAGTTTGAGTCCCGGTAAAGTCACCACAAAGAAGGCCATAAAGGCTTACCAAATCTTAACTATTTCCAGTGTATGACTCACTCTTTTCTGCTATTGTGTTTCGTTTACTCCTATATAATTAACAAAGATTTGTGTATGTTTTTTTTTTGTTGTTTTTCTTTGTTTATTGCATCTAGCTCATTATTTCTGCGCGCGCACTACTGGCTGGGACCAGCTTAAAATGGTTACTCATTATCTGCAGAAAGAAAATTTTCATCGAACATAAAAACCAGTTGAACTCGGTTGTCGTATTGGGGACGAATTTTAAGCAATAGCACCATACTTTACCTTTTTTTTAGACACTTAGTTTACGATTTGTATTTGGCGACAGTAATAATCCTAACATTTTTTACTACCACCTTAGTCTGTGAAAATTTCGATGTTAATATATTACACTTTTACATTTTTAAATCTTAAATTTCTCCCGTAATTTTCGGGCCATTTTTGGTAATATTCAGTTTGGTTCGACTAATGTACGTCAAGTTTCGATACATCAAATTTCGTGGATATCGGTTCAACCATTCCAAAGTTGTTTCATGTCTACAAATTGGCAGACAGACAGATTCTGAGAGGTACTTCTCATTTACCGAAGTGCACTTAAAACTCAAACAAAGCAACCGTGCCAAAACTCTTGTGAATTGTATCAGGCCAGATAAAGAGAGAGCAACAATTTGGTTGGAAAGAAACACGGTGAGTGTAGAGGCCTATAGGTCACTGAACTAACCGAACAACATGGAGATATATATTACGCACACTGTGAATTTAAACGATGCAAAGTTTTAAATTCTTCACCCAAATTCTTAAATTCTTCTTCCGTCTTTCCCCTAAAGAAAAAAATGTGTCAATGTTTTCGGTTACTATACCACACGCCATGGTTGTTTGCTGTGACGTGCATATCACGTGACTGGGCTAGTCCAATCAGACGGCCAAACAGCCGTTGTTCTCGTTCGTCATTGGCTAACTCATGGTGACGTCACGGCAAACAGCCATTGCGCATGGTTTAGGTAATTGTTCAGAAAAACAGCGTTTTCGCACTACACACTCATTTTTTGCTTCTGATTCAGAAAGAATTAACGAAAAGGAATATATTATTGTCGACCACCATAAGTCCTAAATTCACTTCTATTCTTGCTCAGTTATTTCTATTCGTTTTAGGCCTGATAACTGGTCAGGTTGCCAGGTTGCCTGATAACTGGTCAAACATGTTCAGAACCGATTCTCAGCTCAGTGTGAAAGCTTCACACAAAAAAAAGCGTTGCTTCATAAATTCAGGAAATATATAATACACTTAATTTACATCTTCTTACTGCAACCACTGTTAATGAACAGACTGCCGGATTTATAGCCTAAAATACCAATTTCGGCATTATTCTAAAAAGGTAGTCTACACACAGGAAAACATGTAAACAAGTGAAAACATACGTTGTGCTGATTGCTAACTGCTCGTGACCGAATTCTTATAATATTTTAAAACGGACTTGAAAACTATACACGGTACCAAGAATTTATAGGGTTTGGGAGGAGAATTTGTAACTCTAAAAAGTCCCTATTGAAGCATAGATTCGTCCGCATTAGTTCAGTCCGAGTTTTCAGAGGGCGCCACGTGTTCTACCTGGTAATTTTTGCTCATTTTTCAGCCCATATCTAAAGTAAACTAAATTACAACTAAGCTAGGCTAAATAATAATTAAATATAAGCTAGTTTCGTTTAGTTTAGTTTAAGTTTACGCTAAAAACTGAGTAGAAATTCCCACATAAAACACGTGGCGCCCTCTATAAACTAAGACGGAAGTAATGTGAATGTATCCGAGACGTTTTCAGTAAGGGTCTCGGTCACAAATTCTCCTCCCAACCCTATAAATTCTTGACGGTACGAATCCGTGAACCACAGTAGTGTGGTTCAGGAAATTGTTACATAACTAGATATCCGTCTAAGGCTGAGACGGTAGACCCCATACTTGTTAATTCCAGTGCCCAAATGATAACAATTTATGAAAAAACTGCACTGCAGTAAATAATAGGAAAAGTAAAACAATTTGAAACCGGTAGTGAAGCGTAACATAAGTGCATTTCGGTTGGCAGAAATAAATTAACTCAAATTAAGAAAAGTAGAGCTAGAAGCATCTAGGAAAATAATCTGAGGGACAAACAATGCCGAGAGAAATTGTTTCCTTGGGGCCCTTCAAAACTTGCGTTGTGCGTGGAACTAAAATATCGGCCCTTTTCGTTCTAGAATATAGTATAGTAATATTCGAAACCTGGATTTTTAACTGCATCGGAGCAAAGTCGGAAATATGTCAACAGCGAACAATACTATAATAAGCAATGTAAAGTCAGTAAAGAAATTACATAAACCCTCCTTTACACACTTATACACTCTGAAGATGCTGCGTGCTGATAGTACACATAACTGTGTACCGGTTCAGCTACTCATGAATTGTGTACAGCCACATTCTGTGCACTCTGTGAGCCAAAAAGTACACAAAATGTGTACTGCCAATACGCAAGTGGTGAGGAGACTTACAACCGGTACACAATAACGTGTGCTATCAGTGCATAGTCTTAAGAGCGTGTGTTCATTCGAATAACGTGATGGTAAACCAGTTCTCCTCCAAGTCACTACACGACACTGCACTTACTGTCACGTAAAGTTGTGACCATTATAACCAGTGCAGTGAGTCATCTTTAATCTTAATGTCTAGTGTATAATTTCACTATTTTCCTAATTACCTACTTTTATATTGCCGAGAGAAATATACAGCCATTTGCGTATGCATTATTTCTTTCTACATTGAATCAACAAGGCCACTTTAATGTTCTATAGCACAGAGTTGGCTCTGCACGACCATTAACATTATTCATTTACTATTATATAGGATTCACCATAGGAGTTGGAGTTGGGCTCCTGACCCTTATGGAACACAACTCAACTCCTATGGATTCACGCAAGCAGGTTACACGCGTTTAAACCTCCTCCCTTTCGTTAAATAACACAAGTTATCATCAAAAGAAACTTTGAGTCTGGGAACATACCCACCAGTCGAGGAAAGTGTGTTCCAAAATAGATTTGCCTTGGCACGTTGGTGTGTCTCCAGAAGGATTGTGACGACCTTACTGAGACAATACCACTCATGTCTTAACATGTCTTGACTTGTCAACATGCCCTAAGCTGTGGAAGCCATATGTACCACACCAGTATCTATCATGATTGCGTGTGCGTGTGTGTGTCCAAGTTAGTGTGTTGCCTCAGTCTTGTAACAAGTGACAAGTTTGTAAAAATAACAAGGTTTCCATGTACTGTCAACTAACTTCTGGAATGCTGCACCAAGGTATCAGTATGGCTGTGCTGATTTTTCCTGAGCCTTTTATTCAAGTGGCTTTGAACAGAGGTACTTAATGACCTGTACACAGTTTTAATCAAAGATAATTTGATAGAAAACTACGGACATGGAAATAATATTATACACATTCGAGCCACAGTAATTTCTTCACAATGTCGGTCTTCATTGTAATTAGCGGTTGGTTCCTGCAAGCGAGAGACGTAATAAGCGAATAGTTATAGGAAAATAGACTTACATTCACAAGTCCAACTTCGTTGCCTTTGTAATCCGTCAGTTCCAGCTGTTCTTTCATTTCGACCTATTTATGAAAAAATGAGCAAAATATAAAAGTCAGTTTTTAACGGAGATGCTGTGTACTTGACAGTACACCTCGCTGTGCACCAACTCATCCGCCACACGAATTGTGTATTGTCGGTATACATTTTGTTGCTGGGGTGGTTAAAATACACCAGCGTGGAGGGGTGGAGAAGGATCGAGGTAGAATATGTTTGTGTACTTTGACTCAATAACGTTCCGAAAAATAAAAAAAAATAATTAACTTGGAAGAAACGGCCTGCAGGTTACCCACCGTTTTTGGTTCCTTGGCTTGAATGATTAAAGTACATTGTTTGGTGTGTGATGGCATTATTTTTAAACTTTTTTTCTTTGAAAATTTGTTCAAAAGATTGGATGAGTAAATGAAATGATAATTAAATCACGCATCAAAAGGTAGCGCAAATTTAGATGCCTGAAAAGGTCCTGAAAAGACTTCATGAGTTTGAAATTATAGTAATGGCGTTGGAGGTACGAAGACAACAGCTTAGACGTCATTGTATAATCTGGAAATCTCGTTCGAATCCTCCGTTCATTCCAGTAAATCTACCCCGTGTTCAACACAAAATTTGTAAGCCGGTATGCTTTAGTTTGTATACAAAAACTTTACAGCCATTTAAAAATAAATTTTCATAATGATTACAATCCACAAAATTTTAAATGGCGATACTGCGAACCTTTCATCTTCCATACAGAACGTCATCTTCCAAAGCAGATGGAAGATGTTCTACGCAGGTTTGCAATTCGTGCGTAATTTTGAACCTGACATGAAACTTTACGAATTAATTTATCATTAAGGCATGCACCTTATTTAAATGACTTGATACGTAATGAATAAAAAAAAGAATGTCTTACGCCTATCTTTCATTACGGAAAACGAATTAATTAACTAAGTTTTCACACGCGTTTGAAATGCCTGTAAACGCCAAAGTTTGCTATGCTGAGAATACGACTATGTTTACAACTCAACTGACACTATACGACAGTGTGTAGCAGTTAGCTTCCAAACTAATTGTGTCTGAAACCAAACAAGTATTGCGAGAGTTGGGGTAAGTCGCAGCAAAAGACGGGAGCGCTCTGGCTGGGTAAAAAACTCGCAAGACATGCAAAAGAGCAGCATTTAATTTTCGATACAGTATTTTAGTGTCTTGGTCACAACAAATACACAAACTTGGTCACAATAAATACACAAAGTCTAAAATTACAAGGTGCGAAACCACACCAGCTAAGTCTGAACACTTCCAATATGGCCGCATCCAGACTTGGTTGGCGTGGGTTTCCCATCTTCTAATTTCAGATTTTGTGATATATATTGTGACCAAGACACTAAAATACTGGGTCGAAAATTAAATGCTGCTCTTGTTGCATTCCTTGCGAGTTTTTTGCCTAGTCGGAGGGCTCCCATCTTTTACTGGATTGTGTCTGGTAGTACACGAGCTGTACCCACGATGTCTATTGCGATATATACAAACTGCGTACTGCCATTACACAATTCTTGCGGAAGCTGAGCTGGTACACAGTGATGCGTATTGTCAGTGCACATCATCTTAAGAGTATAGTCCATAAACATCATCCTATGTCTCATGAATCTTTAGCGGGTTCAGGCATTATGATTGCTGCTAAAAATTGGTACATTAATTCATATTCCATAAGCCTACAATGAAAGATATATTCGAACATGAGGTGCGACGCAATCTTCTTTACTCGTTGAGTACTAATCTTATGCATTATAGAGTGTATCTTTTATTCCTCAATCAAGTTTTACAAAAGCATCAGTTTATACTATATGAACCGAAAAACCCTATGGAGATACTATTAGGATTTGCTATTTTACGGGAATAAATCATCGAGGTGGCACAAATGCCGACTCTTCGCTCACATCAGTGGTTGTACGAGTTTGCAGCATTATTAAACAAAATTTGCAGCTAATTTCTTGTTATTCCATAAAATCGTGTATAAATATTAGAACGTGTTTAATTTGTTGTTTTCGTGTACTTGGTTTCCTGGTGTTGATAAACTTTATCCTATTTTGGTGTTGCTAATTTCTACGTAAAATGTAGCTTATACATGCTACATTTAAGGTTTAGATGTTTACGAATAAGTTGACCATAAAAGCGAACGGTTATGAATTATTACCTCATTATTTACAATTCCTTGCAGCAAAATTTCCCCTTTTTTGTTTCTCACTTTCAATTTAAAAAGAGTATAAGCACCAAGAGGTTTAAAAGGTCAATGAGAAGTCAGTTCAGAGCGCAAAATTAACAAAAAATGCGAAGTTTAAAGAATTCCACGCTTCTTTTTCCAGCAAAATACGACCAAGAAGGCTGTCATGAATACACTTTAAAAAATATAAACATGTAAAAGCACATAAGAAATGAACCTGGTTTCCTATTAACAGTTTACAAGCTGTCGTAGGTTCATGCACACATGCATTATTGTGTTTTCTATATTTTTATAGTTTTTAAAGTGTATTTTTGACTTGTTGCTTGAAAACCTCCACGTAAAATACCGTTAGGCCTACCGCTCATACTGTGGAATGCAAGGTCAGAATTATCGGAAAAACTTCCAGCAAGCTTACGCTCAATTTCACACTGTAGATAGTTCATTATCTAGCTAATTTTCAACTGGAAGCAGCTGAAAATTAGCTACATGATGAACTATCGACAGTGTGAAAATGAGCGTAAGCTTGCTGGAAGTTTTTCCGATGATTCTGAAACCCTCCACTTTTAAACGTCGCATTTTTGTTAATTTTTTGCACTGAACTGGTTTTCTCATTGACCTTTTTGCCACCTACAAGATATTGGAGGGCAGATAATTGAAAACAATGAAGAAACAGCGTCACAAAGGAATGATTAGTCACCAAACTAGATACCGAAACAAATGTCGGAGACAGAGAAGACGGTCTTCGTCAAATATTGCTTTTTGAGTTTGTTTAAAAATACTGTTTTAATTTCTTTGTTG
>JAHWFP010230963.1:29219-39531 GCA_023313725.1 Lithobius niger
GAGGTGTGCGCCCTTGGTCATGCAATGGCGGCGTGCGCATCCTCACAGTAAAAGTTCGTTGCTAAAAGGAAAACGTTCGGCCTTTGGATTTCCAACACAAAATGTTCACTTGGCAAGGAAGAAACTACGAGCTTGGTGACTTCATTGGCTCATTCAATAAATTAGAACAATCTTACCGTGATCTGTCTTTGCTTTGCTTGGCTTCTAGTCGGCCGTCTCATTAGGCTTACCGCTCGCTTTACCATTATGCTGAATTACGCTGGTTGAAAAGTTCGTTTTCATCTTACCAACAGTCCGAAAAATCGCTGGGTTTCTTACGTTTGGGCGCCAAATAACTGTGAGAATGTCCTGCCCGGCTACACCAAAGACTCACAGTTGGGTTTTCTATCTCATTTACTTCATAATACTTCACACTTCGGCTCAAACCATCGTGCACCTTCGCGCGCTTGCAGTCTGACTCCTGCCGCTTACGATCATACTGTGAGGTGTGCGCCCTTGGTCATGCAATGGCGGCGTGCGCATCCTCACACATTATTGAAAACTGTCCCGTTCTATCTTGGCGATTACACGGCACCGTGACATCAAAGTCCAAATTTCCCTGAAAACGATAAGGGTCACCTCTTCCTGTGTCTGCCGCCATGTCTTTAAAAAACCAAGACCCGATGGGTCGTGGTTTTTTTTCAAATACACCCACAACTTTTGTCCCAAGAACTTCAATTCCATTACATCTTCCATGGTTAATCATAACCCCCAACTTCAACTCAACTTCAACACCGAAATCAACATCAACGACAACATCAACCTCGGTTTCAACTCATTAACCCTTTGTGCCACTTGGTCTTTTCTTAACATCCAAATACCAACCCTAACCACCTTTGCAAGACTTTGTCAATCTTGGAAACTTAAGAAATGTTAGTGAGACATTGCTCTTTGAGTGCCAACCGGTTGAGCGCAGCTTTCAGAGGATAAAGCCTCTGTGTTAACTAATCTCAACAATGCTTGAGTAATTTCTTCTAATATGCTCACCCAATTCCTGATAAAAGTCAAAGGATTTTCTTTCTGGGTCTACTGTGTACTAGTTTCAGGATCTCCTATTATCCAAGAAGGTTTCTTCTTTTGATGGCACTCTAGTACATTCCGGTTTCTGACCAGGACAAACCAAAGTCAGGCAAAAACAAAGTTTGCCTTGCTAAAATCACCCACTCTCCTTTTGGGAAGAGTAGTGTTAAGGAAACTGTTTGATTTCCCTCATGTAAAATCTTATACTTTCACCTGTAATATGTGAACGCATGTAATATATACCCCAACGAATGTGTATTATCTCAAAAACACACGTGAAGACTTGAAACTTTGCCAAAATTTGAAATTTCAAAATTTTCGAAAAGTTGACCTGTTGAAAGCCAAGACGCACCCTCAGCCCAATCCGGACAATTGTGAAGAACAACCAAGTGTCTGGTAAAGACGAAACTTTCCTAATAAACTCTCCCAATTCCCTAGGAGTTAAATGCAACCATTCAGACAACTCATCATTACCTGCATAAAAGTTTATTATACGACCACCTGAGAAATGCGAGCTTAACAGAAGCTCTCCAATGACAATAAACGTTCCTAAAACAAGTATGGCTCCCGTTTTTTTTACAAATTATTGTGGAAAACTGTTAAATGGTCTATTTTCCTTGCGACGTCGTCCACGAACCACACCTTACGGTTTCGATAAGGTGATATTGATAAAATCTATCCAAGCCATCTCCTCTTCTGGCTCTTTGTATACAGAACCTCAAATTTCAAAGAAATGGATCGGAATGAGATTTACAACAAGATCACTGTAACAAGCAAATTACCTAGAAGATACACCAGTACACCATGAGGCATGGCTGTTTGCCGTGATGTTATCATGAGTAACCAACCGACGAACGAGAATAGCGGATCTTTGGCCTTCAGAGTGGACTAGCCAAGTCACGTGATGCGCGCATCATGGCAAACAGCCATGGCGCGTGGTTTAAAGTAAAGTTTCATGTCCTTTAAATATTAATCAACAGAAGGCCACAACAAAATTTCCCATTCTATCGTAAAAAGTGACAAATAACTAATCAATTACCTGAACTATGCAACGAAATAAATTAAAACACCAGATGAGGCTTTGCGACAACGTTTACATGACCATTCTTAAAAACCGACAGAACATTGTTCTTTTACACCCAACTGCTAGTTGCCTTTAAACGGCTATGAAACGTTCATGAAAACATATCCAACCTTTTTCAAAACGGAAGAGGCTCGAGGTTTGAGGATCAAGGTGAGGTTAGCCCAAAGAAAACCGGAGCTAACTGAAGAAAGTGAAATTTCAAAGTTCCTCTAGCTTACAGCCTTCAGCACTTACCTTTGTCATACGATCGAGGGACAATTAACAACAAGGGTACATTAGGCTTAAGCTGATGCCTTGCTCATCGCACTGGCAACCAATTTATCACCTGCGCTTGTAGTTATGTTGCCAACACGTCAGTTTGATTTTGGCGTATTAGCAACAAGCGACTAACGGACACAAATTATTCTAAAACGACTCGGTCTTCTAGCGAATTGGGACGAGGCGACTTGCGACCTACAGACATAGTATTGCAGATTGATGATTTAACAGGGTGACTCGTCGATACAGAACATATCTCAATGACGACTTGAAACTGATGCACACTAAACGTGCTTTAACAACAAAGCTGAAGTAAATCAAGTTTACTCCCCCCCCTAAAAATGGTCATGCTCAAGGATAAGCCCCATAAAAAGGATTTTCCTAGAAATGTTGTTTCAAAATAGCGTTTTGAAACATATAAGGTACAAAGAGGTGTGAAGATCCGTACGAAATTAAGCTTCATCCCTTACGAGTTTCTGTAGCTCCGGTCCAAACCTAACATTGTCTCATCCACTGCGAGTTCCTCACGTTCATTATAATTACTTGAGAATTCTAGGGCGAGGTACTTTGTGCACTGTCCCTTGCACCCCTACAGGACACTTATTCAGTTGCACTTACCGAGGGCGACCTTTTCATCCATCTCATGGTTTGATTTTGCTTCGTCATGTTTTTCGAGGGTGGGTACTTTGCACCTGTTCACCCACCTCATGGTATGACTTTAACATTGTCGTATTAAGAGTGGATCCCGACACTGTTACCAACTTAGATGCCAACTCGGATGCTAACTTGGACGACTTGGATGATTCCGGCAATCTAGTTTTAGAGCAACACTGTGGCGGTGTGAAGACGAAGTATATGACTTAGGCCAAGCAATAAGTCTATTTTATGACGCCACACGACTGATCCTCACCGTGGGATGCATTCCTTCATTAGTCTGCATTCCAGATCTTTCATTAGTCACACCCATTTCTTGGGGAAGGTACTTTCCTTGCTCTCCAGCAAGGCTCTTGAGTTGTTTTTAGCAAGGGAAGGGTATTTTGCACCTTTTCACCCACCTTACGGTTTGAGTTTTTCTTTGTTACTTTGTCCGAGAGCTGGGTACTTTGCGCCTTTTCCCCTGCCTCATGGAATGATTTTGCAATGACGCAATTGCTGAGATCAAGTTTCTTTGTACATTTTTGCTCACCTCTCCGCGTGATCTATTGTCCATCGACACACCGTCTTTAAGATTAATCGAGTGATTGTTCATCTGCTACGTTTGATTCGGTTCAAGATTTGCGAATCCTCTTAGCGCCAATAATCATGCGGCACGGTGTTGAAGCTTCACTGCCGACACTGCTCCTGGCTGGCGAGTCGGCAATAAATGAATGCTCCACGGCAAAGATCACCAACTCTTGAGTTTACGAAACAGCGCCACCAGGCAATAAAACAATGCACACCATCTTGATTTTTGTCGCTCACGGAGCATCGCTCCCCTCACTGTTACTGAAACTGCAACTGATATTAATGTTTGTTAGTCTTCCTTATTCCTAGCACTAAATTCTTCCATAATGGATCTTACAATGAAATTAGTTAATTAATTTAAAATGAAATCTAGCAGACAGGCTCTACAACATTAGGCTTTGAAATCTCCAACGGATCTGTTAAGCTCTAAGCCAATTTTAAAGGACTGTTATTACTAATTCACTAAATAAAACCTGCACATTGTGCTAAAATAAAACCTGAAATTCGAAAGATGAAGTTGAATTTCTTACAGCCCGATTTTTCAGGGAGCTTCGGGACGACACTAGTTTCATCCTCTCTGCTTGACAATGAACCGAACGTTTCCAATCGACAAATTTTCATCTTATGTGTGTAGCAGCCGGATCAGGTAGGGATGAATGAGATTAAAGCAAACCGTGTGGCGATCGCACAGCATTTTGATGTTTACACGTAGTAACTTCAGAATCAGACATTTTTAATAAAAAAATTTCTGACTAAAATAACCCTAAAATCTTGAGCAAAAAAACACACGATCTAACTTGAATTGTACCCACCGAAGCAAAGTGAAGTGGAGTATTGTTGGGTCCCACAGTGGTGGGGAGCCTGGTAGGCAACTTTTTCTTTATTGTTGGGCATTGAGAATTAAATTAAACGAATTAAGCTAGTATTTAAAAGCAGTATTTTGAGGAAAGTGACAACAAAGGTTATACCTAGTATTTCGGACCATATCGCCAAATAAAGGGCTCTACTATCAAAGCGGGTTTAAAAAGAAACAATACAACAAAACCCTTGGTGAAAGAACTTGTTTCCGTCATATGACGACCAGGTGAATTGGATCTTGATTGTGTGAGGTTTCATTGTTTTATGTTTCTTTCAAAGCTTTGATAATGGAGTCCCCAAGTTCTAATATTTCAAAACACCTAATATTTCAAGTTTTTAGCCAAACAATGCGTAGTGGTGTTAAACTTCTGTTTCGATAACCTGTTGTGTTTACCGAATTGATAAAAATGTGGACCTTCAGTTGTCTTTGCCGCAATGAAGCTGTTTAACGAAAAATTCTATACTCACGTGTTACAAGTGTTGACTTTCTACTAATTAGTGTTTGAAAAAATGAAGATTGTGTGTTTTTGATTTCAGTGTGGTACTGAAATAGCTTACTGGAATCTACAGCATCTTAACAATTATGTGTTTTTTATTTGTCATTTGCAGGGTTTAAATGCTACTAACCTAAACAGTAAACACATCTATGAAAAAATGCTAATACTAGAGTAAGTATTGTAAAAGATTAAAGAGAAATAAATATAGCAAAAGTAGAAAACGAAAGTATATGATTGTGACAGCCCCAGATTAACAGGCTGTTTACAGGCACACGGAGGTGAAGAAAATGGCAGCACATTACAAGGAAAATAAATGGAAAAAAAAAGAACAAAAAGCTTAGGAGTGATGAAAAGGATGCTTTTACCAGTCCGTCCTGGGTTTGAATGCAGAAACAAGGGGGTCATCATGTAGCCAACAAAAATAGAGAAAAAACTATCTGACGTTTGAAGAAGGTATATGCATATTTTTAAAACAGGAATATTATTGCAAGTAGGCATTATTCTGAGTAAGCTTTGTATACTGCTGATAATTTAACTAAGTACCAAAACTGGGCTAATATAGGTTAGTGTGAAGAAGGGCAGTCAATTTTGCAAAGAGCCGAAATGGTTGAAACAAAAATTAAGTTTGCGAGGGCACACTTGTAAAGGTAAACTTGTTAGGTTACGTCTGAAAGAAGTCTGTGAGATGTCCGACGGTTGCCCTTCCTATTTACTTTCAGTCCTATCTGTATATTGTAAACAGTATTCTCTTTGATGTTAGTTCTTTTGGATGTGCAGATATATTGACAAAGTGGTATATATGTATATTGCTAAAAACTCCGGCAAAATTTATTTTTTATTTTTTTATTTTACAAGTTGAAGGTCAATGATAATACCTTAAATGCAAGAAATTTAAAACAAGTCAATAAAAAGCAATTCAGTGTGAGAAGAATTTGTGGGACATTAAAATAATATTTATAGAACAATGACACTATTAAAATGTTATTAAAAAACTTAACATTTTTGCCACTTGCATTTTTGCTTCATCAGTACATTCTAACTAACTATAAAAAAATACAGAAATCACAGCAAAACTAATTAAATTACAATTAAATAAAAAATCTTATTCACCACATCGTTATCCCCACCAGAATCAAGGCTTATCTTGCGATTTCTGCATATTTATTTTTAGCTGTAATGTATTGACAAATACCAGTATATTTTAGTTCATGACTGCAGGACTTCGCAAGATGAGCTCGTCTTTTTCAAGTTTTAACGTTCCCCCGGGGTCGAATTTTCAAACCCACAATATGTCATTTTAATTTGAACCTTCCAAGCCCAACTTTACAACTTTTCAGCAATATTTTAGTGAACTGCTTTCCTTTTAAGAAGTTTCTTTTTAGAGATGATCAGTCAAGTCAACTTAAATTTTTTTTTTAATATTCTTATAACTTTTAAATACTAGCTTCCTTAGTAGGAATTATAATGGGTGACTTTGTAGCAGGATATAGTTAACCACAGCAATTATTTATTATGTGTTGCACTCACACACCTACAACGAGAGTGGAACATCCTGGAAAACATGCGATAGCTATAATTTACTGGTTCGTCTGAGCCAGACGCATAAATCATAACATATCTGAATGAAACGCACACTCTGCTCTGATATTTATTGAGATATCTGTACCAACTCAACTCAGCTGAATCCACAAGGCAGCCATAAGTGAACACCCAGTGCTAGGCTACTGGCTACCAAAAAAGGTAGTAAACTTACTGATAAAGTATTTTGTAGCCCGGTATGTATTTTGAGGAAACAAAAATGTATACTGCATAAATCACATACACAGAAGTAAACAGCACTACAGCGAAATCCTGCAAAAATTCCAAGATTCGAAAAGTCTCTGTTACGGACTTATATTTCATTTGAAATGACGTGTGCTAGTTAAAAATCAACGAACTGCTGATCGCAACTCAGACACTTCTGTCTTCTGAACCACCTTTTCAAAATTTACTTTTGACGTACAAGGCCATGAACGAAAAAAAAAGGGAAAATAAAAAAGCTGTGGTTCTCAGGTACTGTTCTAACCAGCTGGAAAATGTAGGGTTTTTTTTTTCTGAAAACTTCATAAAATATACTGACCGATTATAAACGTTACGCATTTGATTCGTTTTTTTGAGGGCGCTTTTGAACGTTCTTGCTTTTAAATCGATAGTTTAAATGATTCTCAAGTTATTAAATAAAAACACACAAGTTAGGCTCAAAAATATTATAAGTAACACTCTTAAGAAAAAAATGGTGAGTTTTGATCTCTTTGGGTGTGTTTTCAGGTTGTCGCTGCTGCAGCGCCCTACAAAAAGAAATTTTCGAGCACCCCTGTTTACTTGAAACACCAAGTTACTTTTCTAACACTTTTATGGTGAGCGAAGTGCTTAAAGCCTTCTTTTTTGAGGGCGTGGTAGTGACAACCTGAAAACACTCCCAAAGAGCTCAAAACTAACCATTTTTTTTTCTTATAGAGTTTAGGTGTTCGAGAAAACCAAACACCGGGCTCTGTTTATAGAGCGAAAGCTATCTATTGCTGTTACTAAGATTTTTAGATTTGCTATCCATTAAAGACACAAAATATGTAAAATAATAAGCAAAGTTACCATGCCGTATTCGGAAGACGAGCAAAATTTTCCAAAACGACTCCTTTTTTCGGGCCAAATGATGGATTTTCTAAAATTCTCACTCATGACAATTATATATGTCTTTTCCCCTACACATTCAGTTACTTTTTTCCTTACTGAAAGCTAAAATCTGCAGTTTTTTTTTTGTCGAATATATTATTTTTGCTGCGTTTATTATTAGAAAATTAAAAAAAAAATCAAGGAATGTGCTGAAAGTTTTAAGACTAAATTACAAACCCTTGCAGGCCCGGACTGGGGGGGGGGCTGGAGTGCGATAACCCGGTAGGCCAGCACCCCTCTTTTTTTTTATTTGTTCATTGCAATCCTCATGTGTTGAATTTTGTAATGAGCGATTCAACTGAATGTTTCAAAGGGGGAGTGGGGTGGGGGTGCCTAATTAGGTGGGCCAATTTTTTTTTTTAATTTGGTGGGCCAAAGTGTTAATTAGGTGGGCCAAAATGTTACGAGCCCGGTCATAAGAATTAAGCCAGTCCGGGCCTGAAGCGTTGTCCTTTTCTTAGGTCTTTTCTCAAAATAAGCACATGTTTCGATTTTATCAAATCAAAGTGTAGAAACAAAGTTGATTAAATGTTCGTAATTTTTTCGAACATAGAATTCTTGCTGCATTTTTTCTTCGAAACTATCGAAAATGAGATTTGTAGACTTGTAATCCGTGGTATCTTTCTCTTCCTGAGAATGTACACTTGTTTGGAGTTTTTATCGAACCACATTGTGAAAAATGAAGTTAATTATATGTTAGCCATTCCCAGTAAACGCTCGTATAATTTTTTATATTAAAGGCGAAAAAAATCAATGATTTTGACTTTGATAGAAAAGGATGTAGTTAAGAAGATCGGAGCATTTATAGTGGTGCAAACTAGGCCTATTTTACTTCGTACTAAGCCTATACATGTTCACTCCTGCTGTAAATACAAAGTTACGACCCGTTAGCGTTTCACTGCATAAAAAGAAATGTTCCCTATGTTGGTACTCCATTAAAATAATCCCGAAACATAATAAAACGTAATAAGTGAATTAACACGCCTCTTCAATAAAACTATTAGACTACAATAAGCTATTTCGAGTATTTGGCATAGTTCAACCAGTTCATGTTTCAAATTTCAAAACTGCTAAAAGACTTTTTATTTTCTGTTATCCTGCGTTAGCTTATTTTTTTTTAACATGGGCTTTTGGCTAATTTCGTACAACAATGAAAAAAAAATTTTCTTTTGTTGTTGTTCTTTTCACTGGTAGCCTAAATCGACGCTTGAACTGCATCTTAGTTCAACTACATAATGATATTGAAGAATGATAAAAAAAAACGCTGATGTCGTGACTGTAGCCGCAAGTTGTAACGGACTATCGTCATACATACCATTCGATGACTAAACCAAACTAGAGTCATCTAACCAGCACAGCTCGTTTTACAGGCTGGTCCCTTCTTTGTCGAGGGAGAATATTTAAGCCTAACCTTGACCATCTCCTGTGACTTTGAGGTGTGGCGTCGAACATGAAGCTTAGACAGCACAAATGCTTGAGAGAAGCTAACTAAATGAATCCGTGTAGTTTTTTTTTTTAGAAAATTCACCATAACGAAACAGTTTTGTCAAAACTAAATACCGATTTTAACAACGAACCGTCGTTCAGCTTTTCATCTAAAATTAGGCTACGTCACGTGCTCGTAAATTTCGTATCGAGTTTAAGTGAGATTTTCAGTAAGGTACAAATCAACAACAAATAAGTGCCTTAAAAAATTAACGTTTGACAAACAATTTCATTGAAGTTTCGTAGTTTTTTTTAATTTGGTTAAAAAGTGTAGAAAATGTGGGAATGCCGATTGTCTTTGGAAATCAGTAAGCCAGAATGCGATAAAACGGACTGCTGATTTTAACATAATGCTATGATTCGCCTAAACCGAAAATGCCTCACATGTATATAGCTTTCTGTTCGTAATTTTCTTTCATAAGCCTAAACTTCGTTTCGAGTTCCCCTGAGATGCATTCAAGCTTTTATTTGCTGTTTTAAGGGGGAAGGGGGGGGAGGGGGCGGGGACCATCATCATGTTGTTGAACGAAATCTCTGACATACTGTTTCGTAAAGGAAGGGGAAACGTGTGGGTTCTTTGTAGAATTCGCTAAATCAGATAATTTCGTTAAAATAAGTCTGGTAACCCGGACTGGGTTTTTGTTTATATATAGATTTTCATTTACATACAATATTATTAAATATCGGCAGTATATAGCATGTCTCTTTTTTGGATCTGACATTTTTAAAAACCTCAACAAATTAAAATACTTTTCATCATTGTTAAGACAAACATCCAAAAATGTCACTAACTATATTGACTGTGACCAGACATTAAAAAGTAAACATTAGAGACGAGTTAAATAACCATAATTACTTTTTAATCTTTGATGATGAAGTTGAGAGTGGTAGGCCAGTGTGAACGAAAGCTCCAATTTGACGAAGAAAACAGTCAGAAGAAGTGATATTGTTTGCGCCTCGAGTCAAATATTTTCTTATGTCATACTCTCGACAAAGTTCAGTGCTTCGAAGTTTTAAAAATTATTATTAAATGTGATAATGCATGACTGAACTACGCCAAACACTGGGATTCAGCTTATTCTAATTCTTATTATTGTAATAGAAGACATATTTTTAAATATAAATTTATTCCGCCAAC
>JAHWFP010230964.1:0-25487 GCA_023313725.1 Lithobius niger
TTTTGATTTGATATCATTTCTGGGAGTAAATATTCAAGGCACGCATTAGTGAACGGATACTATGGACGAGCAAGATGTCAACAAACAATAAGCAGATCAAGGTCGAACTCTTAAGCCGCGTCCACACATCTTGATCCCGAATAACGCGTTTTGGTTCTGGGTTCCGACTGTCAAACCACGAACGACGCCCGTCTTTCCATTTCCCGTCCACCTGGACCCCGACATTATGCCAGTGCCCGGGCTTTAATTACTTTTTCTCTCGCTGCAACATTTTCGGCGCTGTCATTGTGTTTTCTCTCCTCCTCCTGCTTTCCATTTATCTCGCTATTGTCTCATCAGTCCTCATGCTGTCAAAACGTTTCCCTAAAGCACAGGACCGCTTCCACACTGAAACAAGGAGTCGGGGTCCGGATCTGAAGTCCCACTTTCGACCAGGATATGAAAGGCCGGACCGGGTCTGACCCTGGTACCAGACCCGGTGTTGGACATTTTCCAATTGTGGACGGGGCATCAAATGGACGACGAAAAAGTGACAAAGTTTCCAGAGGTGTGTGCCGCCACCACACTAAATTCAAATGCCAACGTTTGCCGCCGCTATTTCGGTTGGGTCCACTCGACCGAAAATGCTCGGTCTTTCTTAGTCAATAGAGAGGGAATACAAATCAGTGTGCACTTGTAAAGCTCCACGAAGGATAAACGTTCCTTTGTTGCACGTTATGAAGCTTCTCATGTTTTTTTTTTTTTTTTTTTTTTAGTTGCTTTGGCCGCTACTGTAAAATTAGTGTGCAGATGCGTTTGTTTGCTCTAGGTTGGCCGGAACCTTCTCCCCCTCCCCTCCCCCTCCTTTGGTCTCAATCTGGCTTTCCCTTCGCGTTTGCTTGTTGTTCATTATACATTAACACGTCTCAGCAGGGATTAATTATGGGGGATGTGAAGGGTTAAACCCTTGGCTCTCAGGCAACGCTTGCTCACTCGTCAGCCGGGCTTCTGCAATTTTTATTGCTTGCTTCACACCTGGTTATCGAACAGTGCCAATTATCTCCAGATTTTTCCCCCAAAAAAACCGAAAGCCCGCTCTCAACTTTGTTTTTTTTTTAATGTAATGAGATAGGCTATTTGGCGCGCACCTGTACCTTTAAAGTTTTCCACTTTTCGGGATTCATTTTTCCGAGCGAAAATGAAGGATTTCTGAAAATGCCATGTTTCTTTGATTCAAATGATAAAAAAAAAATTACTACATTCCACTAGATAATTAGCAGTTATTAAAAAAAAGTTCGTTAAAAACCACGTAAATATTTAAAAAAAAGGGATTTCTGTGTTCTGAAAATGCCGTGTTTCTTTGATTCAAATGAAAAAAAAATTACTACATTTCACTAGATAAATAGCAGTTATTAAAAAAAAAAGTTCGTTAAAAACCACGTAAATATTAAAAAAACAAAAAGAAAGTAACGTTTCGGGTGTTATCAACACCCTTATCAGACCAATCAATAACAAGCTAAAGACAACCTTAAATAGTAAACCTAAGGTTGAAATCTAAAAAAACGTGTGCCATAAAATTACCTCAGAAATCCGTTAGTTGATGAGCTCATTCAGAGTTGATTTTATCAACGAAGTGCTTGCAAGGAAACAGTGTTGAATAAAAACTCGCATCCTGACATGCGCAACTTCTGCCCCATTCGAAAAACACCTAATTTTCGGCCAGTTTCAATAATTTTGTGGTCTTGTTCACATGAATTTAAAAACGAAGAAAGACTCGTTGTAATTGTCACCATATTGGATGAGCAGCGAAGAGCGCCACCTACAGACCGTACATTCAAACTTCTCGTAAACATTCATGAACTTTATGTGGAAGTTCATGAACGTTCATGAACTTCCACATGAACGTTCATGGAAAGTTCGGTGGAACTTTCCCGTGAACGGTCTGTAGGTGGCGTTCTCCACTGCTCATTCAATGGCTATGAGAATGTACATATTTGTGTGGCCTTCGTTTTAAAATTTTTTTAACAAGGCCAAAATTTCGAAATTTGCCTCAAATTGATAAAGAGTTTTCCATATGGTGTAGGATTTTCGCATGTCAGACTGCGATTTTTTATTCAATGTTGATTTTATGCCAATCTCTGGTTTGCTACTTACGGTTTCCTTTAGCATGTTACAGTCATTGGTCTGATGACGGTGTTGGTAACATCAGCACGGTCCCTGAGCTTACATGTTTTTATCTGACAACGTTTTCTTATGAAAAATAACTGACATTCTTCTATTAATCTTTGGCCAATTTTTTTCTTTTTTTTCTAATACACTCACTCTTTCGGGCGCGCTTCTGAAGCTGAAAGAATTACAGTTAAGGGAGGTACAAACTGAAAACTCGAACGGAAATCGCCAATGATAAGTATACTCGAATCCACACGAATTCTGCACAAATTTTGTGTAGTTTGTGAGTCTAAAAGTACACAAAATGTGTTGTGCCAGTACACAAGTCTTGTGGAGGCTGAGCTGGTGCCATTTCGAGTGAAACTCAACCGTACACTCGAACACAACATTTCGAGGCTCACACGCACTTCCTCAACCGAATGTGCAGCAAGACGCCTTGTTCGCAATTTTAGTTTTAAATTAAATGACAGGAATTAAAAAAAAAAAAGTCTGCATACAAGGGGGCGTTTAAAAGTCTTCAAAGCCTTTACGATGAGCTTAGCACGCTAATTCGTGCACGGAACAAAAAAGGAAGTTCCCCTCTTGTCGACGGCTTCTTGATCTTCCTGTCATTTCAATATTTATGAACAGAACATCAAACAACTTGTTCTTGCAAGTAATTAAACGGCAATTTCCCATCAGCTCCGTTCAATGAATTACAATGAGCTCTAAGCGATTTCATAAAGCTCCTCCCCCCCCCCCTTCCTCCTCCCCCACCGAACTTTTTCCTTTGATTAAACATCTTCTGCTCTGATATGTAATGACAAATCATTTTGCCATAGTCTGCCAATCCGCCATCTGTACGTTTACAGAACTTTAATTCATTTTCGTGGAAGCTGTGCTCACTTGTCAACTCGCCAAATTACTGGTTACCGTATTTTAGTACGAATCCTGTTTATACTTTCTACAGGAAAGACTTCGTGAATACAGCCATCGCTTCCTTACCACTTGCTTGTCTCCCCACCCGCTCCATAACCAATCTGAGTGCGCCACTGATTACCAGACACATATATTGGTAGTATGTTACAACCGTGCTCTCGGGAAGCCGGAAATGCGAACGAAAATAGCGTAATACCATTCAGTTTCCGTGTTCATCTGCAGATCCTGCTGGGGAAGCTCACAACGCTTCCCAAGACTCCCTACGTTGGGTTCTTCCAAAATACTGTTCTAGCTAAGGGCACATTTATGCAACGACTCGCGTTCACATTCTCGTAGCTAGCAGCTAGAAATCATCTGAAATTCCAACATGGTGGCAGTATTAGCTCTGCCAGACCGCAACGAAAACAGTCAATAGTTTCGTTACGAGGGTTTCCTTATCTTACTGGCACGGATTATAAGACTGTGAGCATGGATCCTCCAACGATGTCGGATTAGCTAATCCAATCTGCGGTGTTGTCATGGCAACGACACCTTTACCGCCGTGATTAAATTCTTGCTGCGAGGATGCCAAAACTGGTTTTCAAAATCTGAAGTTGAATTGGCAAAGTGGCCTCCTTCCCTTATTCGGTAAAACCCTGGATCAGATGGCAACCGGAAACAGAACATTGGCCAAGTCCCTTGTAGGTTGACAGACTAACAGACTGCGTCAGAAGCTATGGGATTTATTCTGGACGCTTCGCTCCTCCTCATTCTGTTTCTAAACTGTCTGGTTCAAACTTAGACCAGTACATCTACTTTAAATTTCACAGTTCATTGTAAAGCCTTGGCTCTAATATTATTGATCCACCATTTTTTTCTTTGTACTATTTTTTTTGTTTTCGCGTGAGTAACTGAGTGACGCTTCATAAATTTACGGTTTTTGGAAAAACACGATCACACAAATATGGCATCAAACTATCACCGTTCAATTTATTTGTAGTTTTAGAAATAATCGTCATATCAAAAACCATAACTGGTAGAAAGGAACCGCCAAGTTCCGAATGGTTTGGCCCTACAAAAGAGTGATATCAACACACCAAAATATTCCCCGAAGTTAGTCGCATCGCGCTACAATGGTTTACTTCCTCGACAATTGAATTGGTATGACGTTTGTTGCCTAGCTTGGCGTGACACACTAGAGTGTGTCTAGATTAACTGAAGTGATACGGAGATTGAATAAAGCCTTTTCGTACAGAAATAAATAAATTAAAAAAATAAAAAATAACGTTTATTTGGCCTTTAACGTTAAGCCTATCAAATACAATGCAATTTTTCCTTCAATTTTTTTGCTCGATTTGATCGCCTGGAGTTAAGCGATATAATTTGTCCCTTAGGGGACAGCCTTTACGCAAATAGGGAACAATTGCTACTTCTATATATATATATATATATATATATATCTGGATCAAGACAGGAAAAAAAAATAGACGAGTGATGTTAATTCATATTATCAGGACGTTTTTGAATAGCCTATGATAAATATTATTTTAATTATGACACCGTTGCTGGTAAAGTGCAGCGTCGAAAGAGCACGCCAGCGCTGATTTTTTTTAAATTATTTTTAAACGAACATTGAATTTAACTGCTGAACATGCGCAAAAAACTGCTCCAAATTGTAAATTTGATATTAACTGCGATAATTATGACACTTATGGCCAAAGAGATCGAGTAACTAACCTTTTTAATAAAAAATAAATAAATAAAAAAATAAAAGAACAAGGCTTGAAAAACTAGACGAGAGGCATTACCAAGTCATATTATCAGGAAGTTTTTTTTTTAGTAGACTACGTATTAATAAACATTATGCTAATTTCGACGCCGTAGGTGGTCAAAAGTCAACGTTGAAAGGGCACACACCCGTGATTTATTTACATATTTTTTAAGCGAGCACTGAATTTAACTGCAACATCTGGGGGAAAAAATGTAGCGAGTGGTAAATTTGGTGCACGGTTGTAACCATTTGTAATGTTTGCGTGAATGACGAATGGAATATGGCAGAACGTTGAACCCACGAGTGTTTTTTCTTCTTTTTTTTTTTTTAGGAAAATTTTTTATTTTTTTGGAAAAGGTTAATAACGTCGCGTTTATTTATTTCTAAATTGGAATTTTCTGTAGCTGCATTGATATTAGGTCTCAATTTAGTAGGATAAGTCTAGTAATGACTTTTCTTGAGAATGTTACTATTGTGTGCACGGCGTATCTTGAGTCCTGCAAGTATTTTATGATCGGCTACGTCTTCCTGGAGGGGGCGACTTTAGTCGATGGCCGCCATTGTTTTTGTAACCATCTTGGATATCAACAAGGCACTCTGCTACCAAAAACGTACAATCGATTATCTGTGTTCGTTCCGCGGCGAACTCAAGATAGGCCGCGCACACTATACATTGTTGATTTCTTGTCACATGCATCAGAGAGTCTGTTTTGATGGGTGTGACGTGAATTTCTTATTGTTCTAAAATAAGTAAAAAAAAAAAAAAATCGATGTTTATATTTAACTAGACACACGCTAGTGTGCCTCAGCCAAGTAGCTGTGGATCATCCGATTGTAGACATCTGATTGTTAAAACACACGATTGTTGATAAAAAGGCGGCCTCAACAGACATGTTTTGTGTCTATTAAGCAACTAAAAGCATATTTTACGATGTTGAGGATAAATCCCATTGCGGTCGACACCTTTCAGATTGTGAGAAAATACAAAGGGAAGAGTCAGGGGGATAAAGAAAAACTATAAGTTAGAGGATGAGTGTCCACCATCATTCATGGAGAGGAAGATGAGTCAATAACGTTGTTTTTATGATTCTCTCTAGCTAAGTAGTGGCTAGCTAGGTAGTCACGTTTTCCCCATGTTAAATCCCATACACTTATTGCTCATGGCTACCGTAAAATTGGGAAGGCCTACGCATCTGAACGTTTACACACGTAAATTCGCAACCAGGGAATTAAAATTTTGTTTCTTTTACATTATGCAACCAAAGATTTCCAGGAACAATGGCTTGGACAATCAAAACTGGTCCTTAGATTTAATGGATAGGGGGATGCTCTGATTAAGTGAGCAAAGCGAACGAAAATCAGTGTTTGTTAGCCAGTATGTACAAAAATAGGATTAAAGAAACGTAAGCATGTGAAACATGGAACGTGCAATAAACCAAACCGTGTCAATTTTGCTGATGTAACGGCTCATTGGGCAGTGGTGAATGTGAAAATTATCAATATGAAAATTTTTAGACGTAAAATTCCTGTAGAAACAAAAGGTACAAATGAAGATAAAACGGTGTGACCTTGTGTATGTTCACAGTCCTATAAAAGTTGTGATATCCACCCAAAACGAAGATTAGTATAAAAGAAGCCGCCAAGTTTCCAAAAAGGGTCGGCCTTCAAAGGCAGTGATATCATTCAAACCACCAAGGCCAATCCTATTAGACAGACAAGTTAGTCGCACTGAATAATACTTTGTACGTCAAATGAAAACTTGTAAATTGCTACCGCGAGTAGTTCTAGTTTTCATTTAACGTTCGAACTATTACCCGTTGCGATTATCTTGGCTAATAGGATTAACTTTGGTGGCCTTTCCGTGGTTGAATGATATTACTACCTTTTTGAAAACTTGGCGTCTTCTTTCATACCAGTTTTGGTTTTGGGTGGATATCGCAACTTTCGTAGGACTGTGAACGTACAAAAGTTTACTCAGTTTTATCTTCATCTCAACCTTTTTTTCCGGATGAATTTTATGTCTATAAATTTTCTCATTGAAAATTTTCATATCTTAACATGCAACCCTGGACTGGTTGCTAGACATAGGGTACTGTTCTGTCTCTATCCAAAGCAGGCATACACTATAGCAAAACTAGTTTGGGCCTCTGGTTAAAACTCAAGAGACGAAGTCGAACTGTGAGAGAGAGAATATAGGCCTACCTGCCGAAAATTTTGAAAATAACAGAAAAGCATATCAATTATCAGTGTGTTTTTTAAACAGAATTTTACAACAGCACTATTGCAGACATTTTTCTAAAAAAAAACAATTAATGTATATAAATACGTCAAAACAAAATTTGCACATCGCATCAGATTTTTCAAGAAAAAATAATAACAAAACAACACCGTTCGCCCTCATCGTCTTTTCGTTCGTGTACTTATGAGTAACCAAGGTATTTATTTTTCGCGGCAAACTTCTAAATAAACCCTTTAGACCAAACCGTTTTTTCTTTAAAGTCTCTTCTATGCAATTCATTGGTTTCACTCACGTCGACTAGAAAGCTCTTCTGTTTGTCGTGCATGGCACTTCCTCCCTCCCACGGATAATTTATTTTTTGGTTATTATCATCACTTAAACGGCTGGCGGGTTTTCTTCTATTTTTTCTCCATCTTATTATTTTTTTTTTGTCTCGGGTATTTCTCGTTGAACTTCTTGCGGCTGTTGCTCAGACAGGCTTTTACCTCGTGCGTACTATTATGCCACCCGGGGTTTTGAAGGAACAACCCGTCTAGCGTATGACGTCACAACAGACATGCATAGATTGACGCCCTATGGACGGAACTTCACAAAAATTTGAGAGGGCCAACCCTAACCACAGGAACACGCTCCGATTTGAAATACCTACGGGCTATTTGAATCCGTCCGGCAGCATTATAATTGTTGAATAAATGAGTGCAAAAACCCTGTCTTCGTTAATTGTTGCGATGTACGTAAATTTAATTGGTGAAAGGGGTAGCCATTTTTTTTCCGTCAAGTTAGGCGCTTGGCTCCAGTTAGGCATCATCGTCTAAGGCCAGCTATTGGGATCCCGCCACCAAGGTTTCAGTTAGGGCTGAGTGAACATGGTTGAAACGAGAGACTTGGTGGCAGCCATTTTGGCTCTGATATCACTACTTTCTATTGCAAAAACTGGGTCCTTTTACCCTTATGGGGTGTGTGACGTCACTTTTATTGTTTGTTGTTGTTGTTGTTTTTACTTAATGGAGCCGGGTTATCGTCTTTCTTGTTTGTGGCCGAGATACGGTACAATTAAAACGCAACCACAAAAACTAACTATAAATTACGATTAAATTGTATTACCGACAATATTAATTTCGTCTGGGAGTCAACAATGCATAATATTATGTACAATGCGAGACTCCATTGTTATGCGACCATTACCAATACGGGAGGGGGGACGGCAGAAGACAATTGTTTTGATCACAAGGTGGCATAAATAATAAAAACTCCATTCGAAATGAATTCCGGATTTGGAGTTAAAAGTTAAAACCTCCGCAGATGTTAAACCACAGAAGTCATCTGTTGGGGC
Source organism: Lithobius niger (assembly GCA_023313725.1). Lineage (NCBI taxonomy): Eukaryota > Metazoa > Arthropoda > Chilopoda > Lithobiomorpha > Lithobiidae > Lithobius > Lithobius niger. The sequence continues at coordinate 8,389 of JAHWFP010230964.1, forward strand.
CAAACGTGAACTGGATGCAAAGTTTCAACCTTATCGGTGGCATAAATTATTTTATTTGAGTGAAATAAGGTATTAATAAGTAAAGAAGAATGAAACCGCAGTGACTGGTGTTTGTTTAAATGGTAATGGGTTACCATATAATTAAATCAACGATTGAGGCATCATACTTCAATCCTTTACACACAGCGTTAAAACTATACTTTCTGTTGTCAACTCAGCAAGCTCCGTCATGTGCCCAATTTTCCTTGCTTTCTGTCACATCTTATATTTAGTATTCAACACCAGAAAATACCTATTTAATGTATCGAGATAATGAAGCCGTCGCTATTTTTTGCATAAATTCTTATGTGTGTGTTTGCGCATTTGACGCCAACAGTAGTACACCACCGCATACCAAGAAGTTGAGCTGGATGAACTAGTGCACTTCTAGATAATTTGTTTACCCCCATTACCTCTGATTATCTGTTATTCGTATATTTCCGAGTATAATTGGCCAAGAGAAATTTAAAATTTTGAATTTTGTTTGTCTGTGAGGGTGTTTATGTGTTTGAAATACGGTACGTTCGTAATTTTGTTGAGATTTGGTTGAAATTTCATGACAAGGAAGTTTTGGTGTAATCTTCGAAATTTGGATATCTTGAAAATTCACGAGTTCGAATTATTTCTACGTCAAAAATTTAAGGGTGGGGGAGGGGTGCCGAAATTCGATGTAGAGCACTGGACAGAAATCGTATAAGTAACGCGGCAGAGCACTGCCCTCTGGAGCACTGGACGTAAATAGTGGTTTCTACCTAGTTTTATGCGCTTTCAAACTATTTATTTCGTAAAGGTTCGTTCCCACGTCTGCATCCAAAGGCACTTTTTGCCGATTGATCAATTCTGATCCGATCTGACATCAGTGCCGTCCTGCTCTAATACTATACCCTCAAGGTTCGTACATAGCAAACGAAACCATTTTAAGGTCTCTTCAGTACTAACTTACAACCAATTTTAAAGCTGTTTTCACAGTATTCTCTCAAAAATATTCCCTTTTAACCGTTTTTGCCCATGCCGAACTGGATGATTTTTTTTTTTAAGTTGGGTCAGTCGTGGGTTTCGAACCGGCATTCACTTGGTTTGAAGACGAGGAAGGCTAACCATTGGGCTGTTGCTGCTCGTTTTGTTCGGGGTCCCCGGGGACCCCTCACAAACCTCGCGTTGCGACTTAGTTTTCTGCCGTTCCGTAGCCACCTACCATTGGGTATAGTTTGTTCCACATTATGTTTTCAGAAAATTGACTGGATGACGACTCGTTTCCTTGCACTAAGAGTGCAAAAACATGTGGATATCACACTTGGAGACTCTACAAAGTTACTATTAGAGTTTACGAATGGGATGTTTACAGATTTTTGCACTCGTAGTGGAAGAAACATAATGTGGAACAAAGTATAGTAAAGGGTTAAATTTCAGTATTTTGCTAGATGTCATCATTGGCTCCATTGTGCTCTTCGTTAGGAAGCTAAACCGTAGCAAACAATGACGAATATTGTGCCCTCCACACACACACCGCGCCCTCCCCCATGGGCAAGGAGTTGCTTGTACTGCACGGCAGCTCTCTCCTTCTGTCTGCAGTCCAATCCGAGAGACGCATCGTTCACAGAAAAAAATGGATTCGGCTAACAAATTATTTCTATTCATTTATGTAAATTTGGTGTCTAAATTAATCAAGGACGGGCCCAAGGGAGGGGCAGAGGGGGCTGCAGCCCCCTTCAAGGCAAATAAATTTTAAAACTCAAAGTTGTTGAAAACACGCAGTTAAATTGGGCAAAAAATACACGAAAACGCAGAAAAATCAGCTTGCACCCCCCTCCATTCTAGATCCGCCCTTGAAATTAATATCACTGTTATGGCAATACCCTCATTCCAAACAAAGTGCACTCACTAAATTTAAGGCCATTTCAAGGCTCCGAGAACAAAAATGAAAATTTTCAAACTTTTTTAAAGCCTTGAATTTTCGGCTTTCAAGTTTAAGGCTTTGTAAAGGAATTCAAGGCCGTGTACGAACCCTGCGTACTGGATACTTTTTTTTTTTTGGGGGGGGGGGGGGGGGTTAAATATAACTGTGGCTTTTTAAAAAATTTTTTGCTCAATTAAATGTCTGTTTTTGGAACTATTTTTCGAACTAAAATTTATTCCTAACCCTTTGTCCCTAACTTCAGCTGGGCGTACTTTTCACCAGCACTTGATGGCTACTGTGTTTGTATTTTTACTTTTAACCCTAAGGTTCCATTGAGCCTTTTTCTACTCCGAAAGTAGGCCTGCCTAGCAGCAAGCTCCTCAACCTTAGTACCACATTTAATTTAGTACTGCTTTTTCAATTCCCACGTACTTGGCAAGAATCGCTCAGCCCAAATATGTCAGTGAGGCGAGCATTACAGACCAAGGACCGCTGTGATAACAACTGAACCACCGCGACTGGTTGTGATTCACTTTCTAATGGTATTGATACCTTGTGTTCGAACCCCGCCAGTTAGCCCTAACCAGGCTAACCTAACCCTCGATTCCCCTCCTCCCGATGTAGCGGTGTGCACCCATCTTTAAGCTTTCACTCCGTCCAACTCTTTATCTCCAAATCTCACTCCTGAATCGCTGCAACACATAATTTAAAAACAGTGAATTTGGGACTCTTTTTCGTGGGACATTTTTTTTTACTTTGGGGGGGGGGGGGGGGGGTCGGAGCGTTAAAATAGGATCAAGAATTTAAGCGAAGTTATACCCGCATCCTTGTAAATCGCCCACGGTAGCAATTTCTGTTGCTGTCACAATTATTTAACCATTGAAGTAGGCTAGGCAGAGCAAAAATTTCATGCTTCGCGCAGTACTTGAACGCAAGAACGGGAAGGTGGAGTTACTGCTGCCATCTACCGGAGCAAAAAACAACTAACAGCGCACCAGCTGCTGGCATTCCGATACTCCGCGTCCGTCGTGGAAACCTAATAACGAACCTGAGGGTGGTTTCGTTATGCGGTTTGGATTTGGTGTAGAAATAAATTTTTATTTTTTTTTTTAATAATATCGTATTTGTTTTCACGTTTTTGTTGTAAATAAAGAATAGTTGTTGATTAAGGTGGCGTTTGGCACTCCCTTGTTCTTCTTGTTACTTACTTCCTTACATCCTGTTTCACGCGCGGTTGCGTGCCCGGCGCGAATTAGGCCTATCTTGCTTCCCACAAAATGGCGGCCATCCCAAGCGTGAAGGTTGGCGTTCGTTTGGATTGATTCCCTTCCTCTCTCTCCTCATTGGGCCCTTGAGTTTATACCTTTCGAAACGATCCTTTCGTGTCGAGTTATTGACGGCAACCATATCATTTGAAGTGATTTGAAGGAGTGGCCAAAGCTCGACCACCGGCCATTTTGGGGCGATTGGCCCGGCTAACGAGGCTATTCATTTGCTTTGTTTGTTTGAATTTAAAAACAAACATAGAATTTGGAACGTAATTCGGTTTTTTTTTTTTTTTTGAGGGAGGGGGTTCGGGAAGGGATTGTTTAATTCGTGGGACAAAAAGAATAATAGCTGGTAGTTGTAAATTGCATTTTTGATGAACTGTAATTGACCGTCCTCCCGGACTTGAGTATGAAGATTTATTGGACGGGTTAAAGTAGCTGGTGCGTAACAATGTTATTTTGGTTGTTTGAAGGATATTAAGAAATACAGATAAAAAATATAAGTACAACATATCATAACGTGAAGTTTCCGGATGTACTGCGAATTTATATCTGAACGTGAATGTAAAGTTGGTTTGTTCGTAAATAGTATTTCTCCTTAATTTTTTTTATTTCAGTAGACAATTTCGACTCCTAAACCCCACTGTAAGCTAAACCCCACTATAAGACCAGACAAGAGAAAACCAAAGCGGAATGGAACTACGTATTATGTTATACTTCATATTGACAGTTCTGTCATACTTTAAAACGGTAACATAGTCGTTAAATATTTGTAGCAGTTAAACGATGATTGCGCACCATTATGAGCTGGAGGACTGGGTGACTAATTTTGGACTAATTCAATCAAACATTGGGATTAGGATGGTTAATGGTCTTTGAGTCCACACTACGTGGTTCAGGGTTCAGTTATTGTAGATGGTTAAACTCAACGCCGTGTTTAACCCTAACAACCTAATCCTAATGGCTGACTTTAATGCACGCAGGTCACCTGGATTTGGCTTTAGGGTTATGTTCTTAGGGTTAAACTAGGCCTGAGTTACATCTTAGGCTTGAGATAGGCTAAAACTAATTGAGTTGTTCCGAGAGAAGTTAATGGAGGTCCAGGACTCGTTAGTTAGGAGGATTGGTTGGGAATCATGAGTCTCGTATCCAGAGACAAAGCACAATTCGAGTGGCACCTCCTATTAATTCTCAAGTGTTCGTTTTTAACTACAGGATGGAAAGCCAAATGGGCATCCGTAGTTGCTAAAGGAAAGAGGAAAGCAAGCCAAACAGCGAAAATCATGCATTAGAAATAACGTAGTACAGTAAGCCTCCTTTATGCACGTACGTTTCATCGGAGTAGCATGACCCAGATTCGACTGGCAACCCATTTGTCTCCAGATCGCAGACATAACGCCTTTATCGGTATGTCCCATTCCTCCACTTCGTTTTCGATGTAGTCGGTGGAGGATTATCTGCTATAATACCACAAATGCTTCTATGAAATCGGTAATTTGTGTGTTTTAGCACGAAACTCTTTTCCTGATTTAAATTCCAGGGAAATTTGTTGGAAAGGAGTTGAGTGCTAAAACGTACAAATTATAAATTTTATAGAAGCACGAGTGGCATTCGGTTTGAGAATTTTTGTTTTCTTTCCGCAAAACTATTCTTATGAAGGAATTTCGTTTTACAGTTTTGGTTTCGATTTACGATTTCGATTTACAAAATAATTTTGATTTATTGTGTTTAATTTTATGTCTAATGTTTGTTTTGTTTGGTTTACGATGTTTAACTCTATTTGGCGTAGCGATACTATCCCCCATCGCATTTCGTCAACCAACCTGTAATAACGTTCGCTTCGGCATTGGCCTCAACATTTCGTATTAGGCCTAACCTCATTTTTCTATTGCTGATATGCCAAATTAAACTTATCCTAATCGAGAAGAATCGTCGTGTTTCCGTAAACATCCAACGATTCACGAAAGTGACGTCATTGCCGTAATACGGGCATAACTATTCCCGAATCCTACCGAGAAGCACGACGATTAACGAAGGCCAAGTCATTTCCCTAATAAGGGTATAAAACAAAGAGCGTCCTCTAAGTGAGATATACTGTATAGATCTGTGGTTTGTTTGTTAGCGACCATTCCAAAAAGCTTCGATCTGTATAATTACTGAAGCAGAAAGTACATTCAGTGTAGGGTCTTTTCATAGGTAATATCCAGAGTGCAAGAGAGTTACCGTTAATTTTTTGGTGCACGAAAGTTTTTGCTCCCATTAAACTCGTGAGTGCTTGTGTTGGCTAATTATTAAGATCCCGAGTCACGAAGTGACGAGGGAGCTTATTGACAACTCAAGCACAAACGATTTTAAGGGAGCAAAAACTTGAGTGTTCCAAAAAGATCGATAACTACCTGCCGCAGGAGGGGTATTTAATCAGAGTATCTCGCAAGAATTACTTTATCAGTTTATTAATAAATCAATTACAAACATTTATAGGCGTATGTAAGAATTCCTGCATTTTGTATTAATGTTGTTGTACTTTTATTTAGCGAGTCTATTGGTTTTGAGGCGTACGTAAATAAAGTAGCCTTTCACTTTCGGAGTTTCCGTTTCGTTTTTTTTTTAATACGCTTCAGTATGCAAGCGTTCGCAGGTTGTATCTCCGTAGAAACGATCACACAATGTCACTGAAAATCTTTAATTTACGTGTTAGAAAAATTATACTAAATATTTATGTAGCAGTTAAATTGGCTATACGTTTATACATCATATTCGTTATTTATTTGTATTTATCTAATCGCAAATCGCCGTCTAAGATTCAGTCTGTTGCTTGCTGTCTTGTTTGCTATGGAAACGAATACAGTCTAGCTATTAAAACGGTTAAAATAACTTAGGAGTGACAATTCCTGGAACGAAAATGCATTGCGGACGTCTAAGTGCACTGTATGGCTTCTGTGAAGCGTGTTTATTATGGTGGAATGCGTTACCGACAGCAGCAATAAACGAATCTGGCTTAACGATCAATTCTGTCTCCATCATTCGAATTAGCGAACTCGCTAGTTAGCAGTAGTCGGAACGAAAAGTAAAGGCGCTATGTCGGTGATATGGGGACGAAATGGGTTGCCAAACGAATGCATAGGTCACGCCACTGCAACGAAACGGAACTGCATAAAGGTGGCTTATTGTACTACTTCAATTAATTGACAGCGATTTGTTTTTTTTATTTGGTTTGTATTCGTTATTAGGTTCTCACTTAACCTTTTCATTGAAAGGACAAAGAAAAAAATAACAGACAAAACATTACAAAGACAAACACATTTTCAAAAATTTCTCTGGAATATTACTTCGCACTATTACAGCTTTTTTTTTGTTGGTTTGTTCCTTTTTTTGTGTGCTTTTGTTCTCTTTTATTTTGTTTTTATTTTGTTTTCGTTCTTTGTTAGACTGAGCGCATACAAAACGGAACGAAAGCAATTTAAAAGGGAACGAAAGCAAAAAAAAAAGGAACAAAACCAACGTAAAAAAGCTGTAAAAAAACATTTTGTTTCGATGCATTCGTATGAGACAAATAAACTAAATTTGCTTGATCTCTCATATTTGACAAGATCAGAAGGTTTCGTACTGTTGAACCAGCATTTTATAATGGTCTATTTGTATCGGTAGCTGTTACTGGCGTTTGAGCTGCCGCTATCCTGTGCAAATGCGACGGACGTTTGTGGGTAGACCCGGCCGACGCCATATTGGTTAAAGCCTAAGGTCATCGGTCCCAGCTCGGCGCCGGTATGGAGTGGTGGACTGATCCTGAGCCTGTGGCGGATGTCGTTACAGTGGAGTTCCCAAGAAATTCGAGTCTAGTCCAGACTCTTATTATTATAGTCATATGTGCGCATGTATGCCATTACGTGCATTGTAATCGTGGTGTCATGCTTTTAGTTTTCCCATGCATGGTTTTGCCATGCCATGCATGGACTCGTTGTAACTTGGATTATTATTTCATCCCATTCCAATTCCTGCTCACTGAAACATTTGGAGTTAATTCCTATAATTTCGTCTTCATTTTTATCATGCTAATTTAGAGTCACACACCAAAATTATAAGCAACATCATGTAAGTCTTTCTTACAATGATGAACACACCAATATTTTCCTACTTTTTCCCCAAATGTTTAAAGACCCGTAAATACCTTCTGTAAAACTGAAAGGGTAATTTCACGTGTCAGTCGGGCGAGCTTAATATTGCAATAAATGCCAATGGAACCAAAAAACCTGCGTCATAATTTTACCAGCTATGTTTTAATACCTGCCATCAACTACCACTGAACTCTCGTCAATACATACTTTGCCAGTAAAATATGTAGTTTAGTGACAAAAGCGTTAGTATTTACATTGGTAAGCTAAAGATTACCACTTCCGGAGTAACTAGCATTGAATGATATCTTCTAAACAGGGCAACGGCATCTTATTAATGAAAATAAATTTCTTGCACAGATGTGTCCGATGCTGGATTTTGTATTAAAATTGTTTGACGCTATTTGACCGTCACAGAGAAGCAAAGGTGCAAAGTCCAAATTTTATGCCAATTCAAATGATACAGTACCATGGAGATTTCCGATGCAACTGGTAATCATTGTTACCAGAAGGATTGGCTGTATCATCAACGTAGGGATGTTAATATTGTCATTTCCCATTTGACATCCTTCAAATTACTTATTGGCACGAATAAAGTTGTTGTTGTTGTTGTTTAGGGAGCACGAACCCCAATTGGGATATCTGCATGCCCACGGTGATGGGAGTGACGAATAAATTTAGCTAAAATTTCAACAATAATATTAAATATAATGGTGGGGAGCAAGCCCCCCCCCTCACCCCTCCTTTTGCTTAAAACTCTTCTTCCTGCATCAAACCACTGGCGCAGTAAGAGGGTGGCAAGGGTGGTCCCCAACCTCAGGGGGGGGCCCGAAAGAAAAAAATATTATTCAGGTTTAAAAAAGGTTCTTTTGTTTAAAACAAACTCTATTTAAAAAACTTATTCGAGCCTCCCCGTCTGTCCCCCTTTCATTAAAAAAAAATATGGTGGCCTATAAAAAACGCACGTGCTAAAAAAAATGATTAGAGTCCACGTTTACGTTACGTTTTTTCACGTTTTTTTTTTAAGTGAAAATAGGGACCACTTAACTGGAGTACGAAAAAGTGGTCCATATTTTCCCTATAACAAACGTAAAAAAAAAAATATGGACTTACAAATTTTTCAGCTCGTGCTTTTTTTTTATGGGCTATCCTGTATATTAAGGAGGGGTGGCCCCCTACGGCTCCACAAAACGTAGCTACGCGACTGCATCAAACAAAAGCTGTTCTTCAGCAACCTGTAAAAAACAGCCGTCGTTGTTTTTGTACACACTTTTAAGTAAATCGATTGAGTTGAATAGGCAGGGTCAGAAAACTTCAGAATTATTTTGTGAGTGATGAGAGGAATCGGTTTCAAGATACCCTCTGTTTGGCACGAATCCCACAAGACATAATAAAAACAAGCAAATTTTAATTTTCAGCCCTCATCTACGGAACTTGTTCACAATAAAAGAACACAAAATGAAGAGCAGCAACTTGGCCGTGGGAAGGCGGCTGCTGTGAGGTACTGCTCTTAATTTTGTGTTCTTTTATTGTGAACACGGTCCGTAAATGGGGACTGAAAATTAAAATTGGCTTGTTTTTATATGTCTTGAGGGATTAAAGACGGGAAAGCCAAAGGGTGTGTCTGTCTGGCTCAGCGGTAGGACCTTGGGCTTTGGTTTCAAAGGTCCTGGGTTCGATTCCCCACTCAGACAGTCTGACATACAAGTCCAAAAGGCAACGTAAATAGGTTTGCATCTGTCTTGATGGATTCGTGCCAGTCAGGGGGCATCTTGGAACCGAAGCAAGGTCAGCACCATCTATTGGAGGGGAAAACAAACAAAATGACATCGATGGGTAAATGTGCTTTAAGTGCTCAAAATCTTTGATGCAACGGATATCAGTTATTCTCGCGTTTAGAAGTGGGCGGTTGTATAATATGCTGAACTAATCTCTTTAGGTCGATTGCGTTTCCAGAAGATCAACGAACCAGATGGTTTTAAAGCAGTCTTTTATCCTTTCCTTGTTTCTCGTCAAGCACACGCCCAATCTCATTTCCAGCCCTTCCCCTATGCCTCAGACCCTCCCCCCCCCCCTCATTCCGTCTAGATTGCTACTATTTTGTCTCTTTCTTTTCGAAGCGTAGATTCGTCTCAAGTGAAGATGGGTGTCCAAGGTACACTTGACGATGCTTGCATGACTTGTAGTATGTTTTCTTAGCACGCAAGTGTTATTTTGTGCTCGATGATGGTGTGGGTAACCTCGAAACGTTGCCTCGTTATTAAAGTTGTTCCTTATTCCGTACAATGAACGATTCAAACCGCTCAATATTCCCTCACTTCTACACAGGTTTGACAGGGGTGATCGTATCCTTACTTATCAGTTAATGTCAGGTTCCTTCTCTATCAAGCCTTCCAGTTTTTTTTTTTAACCGCAATTACAACAGTAAGTGGAGACCACAGCTTTGAATTGCAGGGTTTTGTTTCAATCCTTAACTGTCGACGAAGGGACTGTGCATCCATGGAACTCCCTTCCAGAGCATATTGTGTCGGCTCCGTCTGTAAATAGCTTCAAGGCTTCGACTTGACTATTGGAAGCACTGATTTGCTTTGGGGTTTTTGGGAGGGTTGGGCGCTTTGCAAGCCTTGGCTTTGTTCCGTCATTTATATAATCTAATCTAATCAAATCTAAGGATTATGGGGAAAAGTAGATTGTTGGTCAGTACGACTGTCTCACGTGCAAGAGGTCCCTGACTCGAGCCTGACCACCTCAGGTATTTTCGTGAAGTAAAGGGTCAGGATGACTTTGGCATGTAAAAGATCTTAGTTTCCGCCAGGAATTACCTTGCAAAATTATCCCTCTCGCTTTCTGGCGCCATGGCTTGGGCTGGTTCAGGGTTCGAGTCCCTGTTCGGGCGCCAATTTGTAGAGTGAGGATTTTACTCCCGGGATAAGTCAGTCCATTAGGTATTTTGTGTAAATAAACGGTTTAATCTACACCTTATAGCATACAGGTAATAAGCACGTAGCTCATACATCAACGAACATGTCGCTTACGCTTACATCAATACACAAGGCGGGAAATTGATAACTAAGGATGAGGGCGCTTAGCAACGAAGCTGGAGGGCGAGCATGCAGGCGGGGAAGTCTGAAAAGGGGGCGGCAACGTTACAAACTGACAAAGTACCAAAGGATGCTACCAAATGGATGTTTACATTGCCTTTTACTTCGCTTTTTCTCAGATCCTGATCGATGAATGGAAGGTATTTGCCCCTGATGCATCGCTAGGCGAGTTCAGTGAGCTGTTGACGGGCAACTAGTCTTTCTACCTGTCTTTCTGTACTATCTGATGATCGGTTGAGATAGTTCCAATTAGAGTTAAGTCAAGTGAGTGGCAGCAAAGATGCACGTGAAACCCGCGATAATGAACTCATTAGAATGCCTCTTAGTGGCTCGCGCTACATTGCGACTGCCTGGAAGAGGATGTGATGTTCGGGAATGGTCAGTTTTCATAAGAACCGTCACTAAATGACCATTTCACTAACGATACTTGGCAAAGACCTATAGTGTCCGCGGCCTATCTTGAGTTCTCCGCAGAACGAACACAGATAATCGATTGTACGTTTGCAGTAGCAGAATGCCTTGTTGGTATCCAAGATGGTTACAAAAACAATGGCGGCCATCGATTAAAGCCACCCCATCCAGGAAGACGTAGCCGCTCACAAAATACTTGCAGGACTCAAGATACGCCGCGCACTCAATAAATTCCTTTCAAGAATTAGTGGGAATTGGTGTTTGACCTAGGTACTCCTTCGTTTTGCATATATCAAGTTACCGTAGTATAGAAGAGAACAGCAAACTTTAAAATTTGTGTTATTGTTAACTACAATTTTGTACCCTGTCAGATTGTACCCCGAATTTTCCAAAAATCAAAAATCATGAACGTTAAGAGTTTGAGACGTTTCTGAGATGAGTTGGTTCTGGTGTTCTTTAGTACAAAAAAGAGGAATTATTTGTCACATTTGTAAAAAAAAATATTCTTACAAAAAAGGCACACTAGCGGCGGTTCTACTTATTCCTTTGGGATTATTATTACTTTTTTAAAAATTAATATCTTTTGAGCCTTAAGTCAGCTGAAGCAATTTAATGCTCGTGTGGCTGAACTGGCCCAGTTTTGAACATTACCAGAGTTTTTAGAGAAGGAGGAAATATCTGGTAAAGTGAGGTGCCAACCCGGGGATTCGATCCGGGAAACCTCCGATCATCGTAGGGGCCGAAAGATTGTCCAGAATTGGCCAGAATAGTTTCCATATCCGCTAAAGGAGCATGGTAGCCTATCACGCTACCCTGGCTGTCAGTCCTGGCTGGTGGGGACTTTGACAATGGGTCCTTTCCACGGGTTCAGCCAGATTCGCAAACTTCCAGCAACCAGGTTGAGCCACGATGACCAAATTACATTATTAGGAATTGTTTAACACTCTTAAAGTTACGTTAGGCCTAAGGGCGGCCGCACACCAAAATCGACAAGACGTCGTTGCAAGACGAAACGTCGCGAGACGTCGCATCTGGTGGAGAGACCCCCAACAGACGAAACTAGAAGGTGTTTCGCTTTGTTGTCGTGAGACGCCTAAAGACGTCTAGCGACAACGTCGCATCCAGTGTGTGGCGCTCAGCTCATTCCTATGGTTTTGGAGACGTCTGTAGCATGCTGAGACTGGTTTCGACAAAATGTTCTGTCGTGCGACGTTTTGTCAATTTTGGTGTGCGGCCACCCTAACGACGCAGCTGAGTTTCGTCATTGGCATCCAGTGTGACTGCAGGCGTTGCTAGGTTACGCAAATGATTGACAATGTGCGTGTTTCGAAAGAAAGGCCTGCCGGATTGTTTTTGGTAGCCCAATACACACTTTTATTTGAAACTAGCAGTCGTAGGCTTCGCCCGGGATTTTGTTTCGCCCGTGGTTGTTTCCCAGTTTTCGCTCGGTATTGCCTGAATGCAGACTATGCAGGTATATTCTCGTTTCAAATGCCACTCGAACGTAGTTTAAGTATAGATAAATTTCTCAAGCCCTCGTTACATTCCGAAGCTGATAAAACACCTCGCGCAAGCGCTCGGTATTATTTCAGCTTCGGAATGCAACTAGTGGGTGAGAACATTTATCGATTAATGACAGTATTACTACTGATTATGTCTGCTCGCAAGTGCAGTTCAAATAAATGTTCATCTTACGTTATATAAGGCAAATTCTCACAGCAAAAATGAAGACAGGAACCACCCCTACAATGAAAACTGGTGAGCGTATCAATTCTTTGGCCAGAAGTTGAAACTGGTATATTGTTGCCTTGAAAAGTTGGAATTGGCACATTGTTTGCCTCGACTAACAATTTGCTCAGCGCGGTCATCTCAACGGCAAGTCTTAAATGACGTCATTCACGGAGGACTGTTATTTTTCACACGGTACGGATCGCTCAAGCCAACAGTCGATAACTGGGAGTAGTGGGGGCTAAACGGGGAATGCCCGTGTGTGGGGCCGTGCGTTTGTCAGCCCTGCTCTTTTAAATAAAGAGATTGGGAGGGTGGGTGGGGGGGGGGATGCGTCTGTTGCTTTAGCATATGATTATGCTTTACTGAACCTACAGGAAAGGCGGGACGGGACACGGGAGGAAAACGGGAGGATTCCAGGAGAAAAATTGCCTGTTAACTACGTGTGGCAAAGGGAACGAAGGGAAGGAGAGGGCCGGTAGGAGGATAGGAAGGGAGGAGAGGGAAAGCCGACGGCAGGTAGATAAATGGAACTAAATGGGAGGGAGAAGATGGGAGGAAAAGAGAAACTAACAGGAAGAAAATTGCCTGTCGCAGTCAATGTTCAGGAAACACTGATGAAAACTGGGAAATAACCACGGGTGTAACAATCCCCGGTCGTAGCCGGGTACGCTACTAGTTATTGTATATTTATAAAGTTGCTTTAAGTGTTAAGAATTTGTGTGATACGAAAAATATCTTTGGTAGTGTACATTTTTACGAGCAAAAAAGCAATTTAAGCTATCTATCCCGTTATTTAGTCCTTTACTATAAATTCCTTCTAAAACGTGGCAGCTACAATATATTGTGCTGGTTCAACAACAGACCCTTATTTTTCTCATCGGATGATTTCATCGACGTATATTGCAGGCCTAGAGCGTTCAATTGTGGCCTGACAGATATAGTCCTGGACTTGTCAACAGCACTTAGGCTTTAGATGGTTACAAGTTGTCTGGTAGGTTTTCTTCAATATTGCTTCTTGATTTGATTTTGGCTTTCAAGTCCATTTGTATTATGGTGTCACCCTTCGGGAAAGTCATTACGGAAGGAAGCGAAAGAACGAAAGGTTGTGAAAGAACGAAAGGTTGTGTGCAGTCCTGTTTTCTTTTCATCCGTAAGAAGAGGGGGAGGAGGAGGGAAGGTCTCTTTAAACTTTGGTATTACCGTCTTCAGAACGTAATTGGGTGACCTTTATTTCCGGTGATGGTCGATATATTTACTCGGGAACTTAAGTTTGAATCTCCGGAGGGTCTGACTACGTGCCTCGTGCTTCTTGGTTTTGTTCTTCGTTTTACTAACTTCGTTCTCGTCCCCCCGGCAGCTAGAAATAACACTATTCTGGGGTCGTGTTTGGTGGTTTTGTCCACGTTCGGCGCACCCTGCAATTGTTGTTGAGTCACGGTAGTGCTTCACTTAGATCCTGAAGAGAAATTTAAAAAAAAAAACCTTCAACGTATCGTTTGTTTCACTTTTGTTTCGGTAAAGAGAAAAACAGAGAGCTGTAGCTTAAAGTGGTTCTATTAACTCCATCTTTATCTAGATGCATTGTCGGCTGTTAAAGCCGCAAACGAAATTCAGCCGTTAATTTGTCCGGACTTAATGTACAAACAGAATGGGTTGGCGATTCCTGCCAGATATTGCCGTTTAGAGTGGTGATATCAAATCAAACGTCATGATAATAATTTCTCCAAGAAATAGTTTGATGGTTACATTAAATGGGGGGGGGGGGGGGGAATTAAAAATTGGAAAAAAAAGAAATACTCGTCAGAGCAATTGGGTGCTGGAACAAAGGCTACTTTCTGGCATATAGGGACCAGTCATTATATGGCCGGCCGTGTGGGGGTGGGGAGAGGAGGATATGAAAATGTGACCACCGAATTTTCTATCACCCCTCCCCCACTTCGAAACCCTGAAAAACATCCCCCTTCCCCCCACTACACGTTAGCCGGAAGAAAAAACAAAAAAATAACGGGATTGTATATAAAACTGGAGTTTCGCTTTTCATGTCGCGATTTCTAAGAAATAAAAATGGATTTTATCAATTTGTACCGAACGATGTGATATCTCCCAACTTGTTAAGCATTCCCACCGAGCTCTTCGGCCATTTGAAGTCTTGATGTCAAACTACCGTATGCTCGTTCGACAAGTTAATCCCACCGACTAAGACTTCAAACGTTTTTTTTTTTATTTATTTAACCTTCGAGCTATTATGCGGTGGAATTAACTTGACGAAGGAGCTTTGCGTTCGATATCACGACTTCAACCGGCTAAAAAGCTTGGCGGGAATCCTTAACAAGTTTGTTTCGCTCGCTGTTATGTGGACATTTACTGTGACGGGTAATTTTCCTTCCTCCCATCCCTTCCTTGCCCTCTCCCTCCCTGTCCCTCCTCTTCCCATCCTCTTCCCCTTTGCATTCTCGCAGATAGAAGCTAGTAATTATCTGAAATTCAAACACACGGCGGCGGGTTTAGCGCTGCCGGTTCACAACGAAAAGAGCCAATAATGTGAGTTCAAAAACGACTGGAAAGATTGTTTCGACAGGAGGAATTCTTTATCTTATTGTTGCTGATTATGTGACTGCAAATGATGTCGTATTTAGCTAATCCAGGTAGCGTTGTTACCATGGCAACGACACCTTTGCCATCGCGATTAACTTCTAGCTTCTAATATACAAAGGCGAGTCGTTGTGTAAACGCACCTTAATTCGTGTTGGAAACTAAGCAAAGGTACTTAAAGAACTCAAATGTGAAAAGTAATTTTTGCCTACAACATGGAGTAATCAGCAAATCAGAAGTAAAATCTTTGGCGCCATTTAGTTGCTTTCTGCCGAACTGGTATTTGTCTCTCTTGTATGTTCACGTAGAGGTTTCTGCAGTCCTTGAGTCGCTTAAACCCGTGCGCGGAAACAAAACCAAGGGGGAAAAAAACAGCCAAAGAGAAAAAATCCCAAAAAAACTGTGTAAAGAAGAAAAAAGCCTAGGAAGAGTTGCGGAAAAAGTCGAAGAAAAAAGCCAAAGGAAAAGTCCGCAGAAAGAAGACAAAGGGGAAAACGACACAGGAAAAAGCTGCAGAGAAAAGCAGCTGTGGGAAAAAAGTCGAATGAAAAACACCCCAAAGAAAAGCTACGGTAAAAGAGCCTGGAAAAAATCAGAAAAAAAAGTGCAGAAAAAAGCCAGATTGTTTTGCGTTGTTATAAGTTAGGGTAGATTAGATCAGTGGCCTTGGCACGAATTTCACCAGACAGGCAAAGGAAGTTTCACCAGGAAACATATTTTTTCTACTGCTTTTATCCTTTAACTTTTGTTCTGCGGCTTTTTTTTTCCCTTTTGCTGTTTAGGCGACTATTTTCCTCTCGGCTTTTTTTCCTAGATTCCTTAAACCAACCCATGCTGCATTACACAAATCGAAATCACCTTATTTGGTCACCTTGTTTGGTCACTTGATCGGGCTAGTTTTTTTTTTTTTTTTCATCGATAGCTTTTTCTTTAAAGTTATCTTATTACTTTATCGCACTGTTACCAGGCACCCACCCGTATCTGTTACAAACTTCTTGCTGTTCATTTGGATGATTTTTAAGTGAAAAGGGGACCAATTTTGAAAGTGGAAAATTTTCTCTATTCACCTAATAAGACAGGCACGCGCCCGGAAGGTTTGGGAGGAAGGAGGTGATTGACGTCATTGCTAGTGACGTCATTGACGCCCCGCACCAACGTGCGTGACGTCAGAGGCGAGTGTGTTGTCAACCAGGAGGTGAGGCTAATCGCGGAGGCTTGAATGAAACCCCAAGTTGCTAAAAATAGCCAACTCTAAACTCACTGATTGTTGATGATGTCATTGCTTGACGGGCCAACCCGGTACTACTAGCTTTGGCGGGCGGGCGCCAATAATAAAGAACTTGATATCGTTCGCGGAGTGGGCGGCGTTGCTGTAAGTCCTTTACTTCTCTTTATATTTGTTATTTGAAAGGCGAGCGGTTTGGTCGCTGACAACTTCAAAGTGCACGAGGAACACCGCTTGTCGTGGGCGGATTCAAGGGGAGGGGGTTCCCGGTCACCTTTAACCTTTTATGGGACGTACGCACTTCATGACTTTTGTCAGTTTTTGGTCGCTTGCTGGATTCACTTGGTTTGGAGACGAGGATAATGATCACTCGGTTGTTGCTGCTCGCTTTGCTCGGGGTCCCCGGGGCCCCTTGCAAATGTTGCGGTGTGCCGTGGGACCTAATTTTACCCCCGTCACGTAGATGCTTTTAAACAACAAGGTCCTGCATAGGGTTACGGCAAAAACGAGAAATGAACAAATTGCCGAAATTGTTTAGTAACCGCGGATAAATATAGATAAAACTATGCTCATCGACTTGTCCTTAACAATGGGTACTTGTGTGGAGCCCTCCGGAATCTCCACTTGCCCCTAACAGTGCTACCACTTATGGGAATTTTATTTCTTCAAAGGATAGAAAATTTAAGTCGAAGAGAAAGCGGAGTAGGGTAAAAAAAAAAAAAA
>JAHWFP010230965.1:0-58445 GCA_023313725.1 Lithobius niger
GGGAAACAGGGTCATCGAAATTTTCGAAATCATGTATTCAATTCCTCCCCCCGCCTCACACGTAAATAAAGACAGGTCCCTTAAAGCACGGCCCTCCGCTGTAGTGTCAGGTTATAAAATTACGCCCATTTTTAGTAATATTTAGTTCTTTGGCCAGAGTTCAAACAGGGTGCGCACAGAAACTTTCAAGATAAAATCCAAAACCTTCACAGGATGTTTTGTAGTCGACCCCCACGTTAAAATTAATTTTTGGGGTAAATTAAAATATACAAATAGGCCAATAGCAACACTAGTGCGAGATTAAAAAAAAAAGGTCGGGCTTAGTTCAAAGAATATTCTTGCCAAATATCGTTCAAACGGTCGACATGCTCAAAAATCAGCTAATGAACATGTGATTGATTTTTTTAGGCTCGTCCCGACAAAAAAAAAGGTTGCCCGCAATTTCTGAACACGTACAAACACACAATACAGCAAAAAAATAAACGGTCGAACTAAAACTTTATCAACTTCGCTATCTTGATAGTTCGCCAATGAATTAACAAATATAGAAAACCAGTGCAGTGCACATAAAATACACAATATGGGACGTTTCGAAGCAATCCCCACTTCGTTATCAAGCAATAAAGGATACGGATATGAAGACAAAGTCAACTAACACACTTAAATTCCATAAAAATGTAAAAACTCAAAGCACAAGAATAAAAATAATAAAATGGCTCTACGGCAGCTTAGACATTGCCAGTATAAACCTGACCGCTTGCCCGCATGCAAGAGATTTGGTTCCCTACCCACAGACTTCCTTACATCCATTTTATATTTATTTTTATTCTTATGCGTTTAGTTTTTACGTTTTTATGGATTTTAAAGTGTTTAGCTTGACTTTGGCTTTTTATCCGTATCTTTTATTGCTTAATAACGACGCGGGGATTACTTGAAACATCGCAAATTGTTTATTTTTTTTTCTTGTTTATTAGCTGTTTATACCTATTTTTCTATTTACATTGAATCAATTTGCTCGCTACCGAAACCGTTATGAAATTTATTTGTGTGTAATTGGCTACAGCCCCATTCCATTTAGAAACTGGCTGTTTATTGTTTAATAAATAAATAAATAAATAAATTTTATGTGCACTGCACAGACGTTCTAGTTTTATTCGTTACGTCTTAGTGCTTACACTATTCCAATCTATCAATGACTAAGTTGTAAGTATGCAACTCACCCTCAAAAAACAAAAGATATGGTGGTGTAAGGGAGCGATAGTTCTACGGGTATTTGCGTTCGAAGATAGCACGATGAATTGGCAAGTCCCGGAACAAGTAGAAAAAATATGAGCCTGGGGTGAATCAAGTTTAATTTCACAAAATCTTTATTAATTCACCACATTTTAAACATTTGTATGGAATGAAGTGGCAACAAGGATCAACCCAGATCCAGCATTTCCACCTTTAGGTCACCTTCCTTCCGCTTTAACGTATTCTGTTGTAACCACGAAGCTGTGGCTTCCTTAACCGCATATCTGCCGTGCAGCGAAGCGGACTCTTCTGCCAAAGGGGGAGCTTTCACGACGTCGCATTTCCAGCACATTTTTTTGGTGTATGTGTGTGCGCACACACCACTTTCGAGCGAGAGGTCCCTTGCGCCATAAAAGGTGCATCTTTTCTCCAGGCTAACTTTTTACGCACGCAACGTGAAAATTAATCTTTCGGTTTAGTGGCTGTCATTAAAAAAAGTGGGCGGACGGTAATATAATAACAAAAAATGGAAGTTGCCGTTTGTGTGTTCTTCGCTAACCAGCAATAACTAGATTTCAACATTTAACCTACATTTACGAAATGGGTATTCTTTGCACACCTTTTCGAAACTTGGGCTGCATTTACGTAATGAGCTGGAAAGCAATCTCGCATGTACGTGGAGTGACAGCGTGATGGCAAAAGCGTAGTTGTCATGGTAACGACGCTACCTGGATAGCTATCTACGTCATGTTTTAGTTAAATACGTGCAGTCCTATCAATCCGTGACAACAAGAATAAGAATTCCTTTGACGAACAATTTTAACCGTCACGTCTAAACTCCCATTGTTAATTCCCATTGCGAAGTTGCAGAGCTAATATCGGCAAATTTCAGATTAGTCTACAGCTTCTACCTGGAGATCGTGCGGCGAGATCATAACCTAAATGTAGCGTTAGGGCGGGTTTACGCAACGACTCGCCTTTGCATTCTCGCGGCTAGAATTTAATCGCAATGGCAAAGTTGTCGTTGCCATGGTAACAACCCTATCTGGATTATCTAAATTCGATGTCGTTTGAGTAAATGCTTTAAGTCTTATAATCCGTGTCAATAAAATAAAGAATTCTTCCTGACGAAATTTTCACAGTCCCTTCTGAACTCGCATTATTCAGTGTTTTCATTGCGAATGGACATAGCTAAAACCGACGCCATGTTGGAATTTCAGATGATTTCTAAGGCCGGGTTTACGCAACGACTCGCCTTTGCATTTTCGCAGCTAGAATTTAATCACAATGGCAAAGTCGTCGTTGCCGTGGTAAAAAAGCTATCTGGATTAGCTAAATCCGACGTCGTTTGAGTAAATGCTTTTAGTCTTATAATCCGTGACAATAAGATAAAGAATTCCTCCTGACGAAATTTTCACAGCCGCTTCCGAACTCGGACTATTCAATATTTTCATTGCGAGTCGACATAGCTAAAACCGCCGCCATCTTGGAATTTCAGATGATTTCTAGCTTCTAGCTGCGAGAATGCAAAGGCGAGCCGTTGCGTAAACGCGCCCTAACTTCTAGCTGCGAGAATGCAAAAGTGAATCGTTACGTAAACCCGCCCTTACTCTGGAAAATGATTATATTTGGGTGGTGATCGACGTAACTTCTACACTAATCTTGACAAACTGGTTAATATCGAAAACGTTAAAGATGGATGCCATTTGAAAACGATTTACAGACTACAAAACGAAGTCAAATTAAATTATAACAAAAGTATCTGCATTTTCAGACAAAAGCCTCCCAGGTGGGCGTTTGTCCGACTTCTTTGCAGCGGTTTTGTTTCTTTGCAATGGAAAGTACCCCAAAAATGTCCCTAATTCACCTTTTTATGTTGAAAAACCGGCCTTACAATAAAACTGTATTTCGTAAAAAGAAAAAAAAAAACTAGACGTACCCCATCACACACATCAGAAATAAACGAGGGACCATCAACTGTCTACCAACTAGTAACATAAAATCATTACCCTTTTTTCTGATGGTTACTTTTTTTTAAGGGCAAACTGGTGCATTGCTCGGAAGAAGTAAAAAAAAAATGCTCTGGTTTGCTCAGTGACCAAAAGCCAAATTAAAGACAAACAGAACGAGCAGCCGTTACCTAGCAACGGGGGGCAAATCAAGCTGATACCTCATAGCCCGAGGATCAAAGCCAACGATAAATGCTTTAAACACACACTTTGCGCTGTCCCCAGTATTGGACAATTCCTATTACATAGACCATACAATACGCGATCATAGGGGCGTAAAGTAGACCGATTAGTACAAATTGCCAAATAGATTTCATCAGTCCGTGTAATGCCGGAAAATATAGAAAATATGTAGTAAAATCGAAAAAGAAAAAAAAATGTTTTTTTTTTTTTTTACCGCTGTATACAATTGTCATGAAATATGAGCTTGGTTAGCCACAAAAATCTTTGCAAATCGAATTCTAAAATGGAAAAAAATTGGACACATAGCGAAAATAACGTTGATATCAGTCTCGGAGGAATAGCGCTGCAACTGATTTATGGCTGACACTGGTGTCAAATATGTAAGTCTGACTACAGAGCAGTGACATTTGCCGCCGTATTGGCACCAGTATGGGTTTTGGAAGGCATAACTACAAGGTGCACTACATAAAAATGGAGGGAAAAACAACGGAAGAGCGGATTTCTTAGGCTTAAAATAACGTTTTCTCCAACCTCAAAAATCGTGCGTTTTAGGTCTAAGAAATCACTCTTCACAGCATCGGCTTCAGTATGACGCCCTTCTGTTTCTCTCTGCAGTGCCCCATGCAGCTAACCATATACTTTGTTCCACATTATGTTTGCAGGAAACTCACTGTATGACGCCACGTTTCATTGCCCTAATGAGTGCAAAAAATGTCGCTATCACACGTGTAAACGCTACACAGTTACTGTTAAAGAGTCTATATATTTCCGTGTTTTTGCAGTCGTGTTAAGAAACATGGCGTCATACAGTCAGTTTCCTGCAATCATAATGTGGAACAGACTATAGGTTAGGAGAAATGAGGCTGTAGTTGATCTAACCAGGCTACCGTTTCGACTAAGGAGTCGGAAGATTCGGTTGCACGGCTTCGGTTTGATAATGGGACAGCAGGGGCTTGCATAAGCGGCAAACGGTCTGAAAACTCATTGAAAACAAGAAACCTTAAAGGTGAGTTGCCACCATGTAAGTCTACAGCATTTAGTCCTATCGCATTTTCTCTCTCTAGTGCTCTCTCGCAGCACGCAAAAGAATACACAAAGCAATCCCTTTGAACACAACAAGCCACGTGCCTCCTTCATTATAGAGTAAAAATGTGAGACGTCCTCGTGCACCTGGGAGAAATCTGTAAAGGTTAAAGATATTATTGTCATTAGATGGCGACAGGGTATTTTCTTTATATTCTACCGTGGCTCCATCAAGTGGCATTAATATTGTTCCAATTTACATTTTGCTCCCAGGTGCACGAGGACGTACCAAATTATTACCCAATAATTCAGAAGGAATGTGGCATGTTTGTTGTGTTAAAAGATGTTTCTTTGTCCATTCCTTTGTTTGCTGCGATTAAGTGCTAGAGAGAAATAGATAGCGCTAGATGGTGCTAAATGCTCCAAACCCACTGCTTCTAGCGGCAACCCGCTATTAGGTGTTACAATTTATTTACTACCATCGACAAAATGTGTAGGTATTGGGCGGTAAATAGTTAAGTATGAATGGGCGTACAGGGTTCAGACAGTTTTTTAATTCTGTATTTCCCTGACATTTCCAGGTTTTCCAGGTGCATCCAATGGCAATTTCCAGGTGTTTTACAAGATGTTTAGTTAGGGAAAACAGGAAGTAGCTAATGTTTTCATTAATATTTGTACGAAAATAATCTAACATCCCAGAAAATAGCTGTTTTAGACACTAGTCCAGACAGGGCTAAATGTATTTTCATCACAGATGTTGGTACAAGCCTAAGATTTGGTTCATTGTAATTTACATCTAAAATACTTGTACATATTAAAGCACAAATTAAATATTTGCTACTAGCCTAGGATTTTGTAACTGATCTGCTAATTTAAGAGAACTTAGAGAACAAATACAAAGGCATTTTTTCAAATTTCCCTGTCTTTTCCCTGATTTCCCAAAAAATTCTTCTTTTCCCTGAAATTTCCCTGAGATTTTGGCTCCGTTTTTATTTTCCCCAAGATTTCCAGGTTTTCCAGGTTTTGTCTGAACCCTGGCGTAACACTTGCACATTCCCGTTCAATCCAACCAGAACGAGAGTAGAAAAAATAAAATGCCCACGCGGTCTCCGTGCGTTCATTATCTAGCAATTTAGCGAAAAAAGGCCTATGGTTCGCGATTAACGTCAAACTGTGGGTAGATGATTGGATTCGTGTTTATTGTGTAATAGTGACGTTGACTTTACACCATACTCATGTTTCGCCTAAATTGCTCGATGGAAAAGAAACCCGGAATTTATTGCTAGTTTGACTGAGGCTGCTCTATACAGTTCATGATGGCGCGAGGTGGCCTGGTAGTTAGGATGACTAGCTCATATTCTATGGATAACCCTGGCATTGTTGGGAAGAGAAAGGCCATGTAATGCCTTGTGTTAATGTCAACTGTGGCATGTAAACGATCATAGGCATTTCCGATTGGAAATATCTAGCAAAATTGCCCCCTTTCCCCTTCTGGCGCTTTATGGCTTTGGTTGGGAACAGTCCATAGACTTTTTCCAAGACAAACTTTTTCTTGAATTGGTCGTGCACCAATCCACACGGACAACAGCATTGCGCAAGTTTTAAAACTCAAGCCGCTTGGAAGAGGAGCGATTTTACCGTTTATAAAGTCAATCGGCTTACGGTTGAAAAACTCAATCCGTCGTTTTTAAAGTAAGCCACTTACAAGAACATCGCTAGTTCAGAGTTCGCTGAGTTATGCTCAAAGTATACGGGGGCATTATGTGCGCACGCACCATAGTTACGTAGCTGAGGTAACCTTACATGCGAATAAGAGTGTGATAACTCTGCATGATACGTGCGAGTTGAATAGCTGCCAGCACTGCAGTTGTTTAGTGTTCATTCTCATCATCTTTAACTCTAATAATAACGAGATAAAACGAGAGAACAGATAATAAAATAACTAAGTTTGTCGTTGTCGGCCATGTTTGTGCTTAGTAAGCTTTAAAGTGGCACTGGCAGAATCTGGCAACATCTAGCGCTACAGTTTGTTCCACATTATGCTTTCAGAAAATTGACTGTATGACGCCACGTTTCCTGCCGCTACGAGTACAAAAAAAACATGTAAATATCCCACTCGTAGACTGTAACAGTAACCGTGTAGACTCTACAAGTGTGATATTCACAAGTTTTTGCATTCGTAGTGCAAGGAAAACGTAGCATCATATAGTCAGTTTTCTGAAAACATAATGTGGAACAAACTATATCTAGTACTATAGCACTTACCGTTATGCATTCCTTCGCTTGGTGCAAGCAAGTGCTAGATAGTACTAGATAACGCTAGATGTTGCCAGGTTCTGCCTCTTTCAATCTGTGATAGTGCCATTTTAAAGCTTACTAAGCAAACATGGCCAACAGCGACAAAATTAGATATTTTGTCTGTTTTTTCGTTTTATGCACAATGGCCTTTCTTTTAACTAAACAAATAAGCCACGACCTCTTTAATTACTAGGGATGGGTCGGTTTCATTTTTTTGACTTTGGTTCCGGTTTCGGTTTTCACGCACATAAAACCGCGGTTTCGGTTTCGGTATCGGTTTTCGCCACCATCCACCCAAACCAGCTATTTCTAGTTTGGTTTCTTGTAACATTAGTATTACTAGCTTCTACCTCACTCCTGCTTTCACTAACAGCTGCGTCGTAGACCATGGGCCTAGATATGGCACCATTTTCGTCTACTATTTTCTTTTTAATGACTGTCATTTATACGTACAAAAGGATAATTATTAAAACAAATTAGGAAAACAGATCAATTTTTGATTTTTCGAACACCGTACAAAAAAATCGACACAAAATCCGAATCGGTTTCGGTTTTCAGTAAAAACCGAAAGTTCGGTTTCAGTTGCGGTTACCAACCCATCCCTATTAATTACAGAGTTAAAATTTGGTACGTCCCCGTGCACCTGGGAGCAAGTTATAAAGGTTAACAATATCACTGCCGGTAGATAGCACCATGGTATATTCGTTCGCTTTCCAATCGGTGACAGTGCCACTTTAAATATTGTCGTTTTTAATCTTAGCTTAAAAATGGAATAAGGGGACACCAACCGACCTCAGCACTCAGCCAGCAACTGCTGGAGTTTTCAGACATCTCTAGGCCTAGCTTTTCAGGGCCGCAACCTGTTCGGAAGGCCCTCCAGGCCTGGGGCGCCAGATGTCCCCCTCTCCCCCCAATAATTGTGGCCTCAAGCGTTTTAGATTTTCCAGCACGACAAGAAATGATGGCGTTAAAAAGGATGGCCAAATGGAAATTGTCGTTGGAGGATGTTAAGACATTTCCTGCCTGTGCCACTCATCCGTAAAAGAGTGAGAGGAACTGGAAAGCATTCCAGAAAATAGTAATGAAATTCCAACGATGTTCCCATTGATTGAAAGCAGGCCGGCCTTTTTCACAAATTGAACCCCCAATAGAATGAAACACTTGTACCAATCGATACAAGAGGGCTTGACTCAATTCTTTTTTTTAAGAGGCTGGCACGGCAAGTCTGTGTCAATTCAATTACTTACTGTCTTCATTAAATCTTTAGCACCCTCCCCCAACCCACATCCTCCAATTCCATTCAGATCTCAGAGGACAACTTAATTAAAAGACCACCAAGGCTCTTTAATCGCCATTCTTTATACGCAGTCTATACCTCATCGCCAACCACCTAATCAATCGAGAATAGTGGCATACGACAACAAACTTGTGTTTAGGATTAGCACACAATGTTTTGTTTTCTCAAAAATAAATCGTATTGTCTGCATTTTAGCATGCACACTACATCAATCGCTCATGCTTTTCGGTGTTGGGGGAGGGGGGGGTAGTTTAGTTGCACCAACGATTCAAGGACAAATTACAAAGCATTCCACCACTTCTTGGCAATAAAAATGGCAACAAAAGTCAAGTAATTGAAAGACCCAAACATGCAAAATCGACCGTATCCTGGTATCTAGGATACCCAAAGAAATCGCCGTCATCAGACAAAATTCGACAAATCACCTGATTTTTTGTATACTTACACTTAAAAACACGCTTTTCATCAGAGAATTTTACAGTCTGAACAGACACTTTTACCGTAATTGCTAGTTTGCATTATGTATGAATTTGAAGCTTTCAGTTTATTATGGTGCAGAAAAACCACGACTTAAGGGCATAACACATTGATTTCTTTGAATGTATGAAACTTTTAGTCAATTTCTAGCACAAAAATTGTTGTCTAAAATGCTTTAAGTTCAGAAATCGTGCAATTACCTAGTTGCTATAACTATAGGTGATTTCAAGATTTCTGACCTTAAAGTTTTTAGTAGGTAGGCCATAGCTTTGCCAGAAATGTCAATAGGCGATATACGCTACATTATGGATACAAGACCTGTTTTTAGGTTGCTGTACCGGCTGAGAAGACTATTGCAACGACTTTGCCCGTCCGTTGCTTTATACAACTTCGCAACGGTACCAGATATTGACGACCATTGTTTACAACGTCAGATTCAGTGTGAGAATTTAGTTAAATAACATGGCAAATTAAAACATCGTTACTTCCTCATAGCTAATAGACTTCTTCGACGTAACTAAATTAAATAATAACAATTGATCGTTTAATTAAAATCTTAAATTAAAATCCTCTATAAAAACAAATGGCTTCGTTTAATATAGTCTCGTCGCATTGTTGCATGAATGAATAGGCTTACCGTCGAACCAAATTCTCCATAAGGCCTATCTGCTACTTACGAAATTAAAACTGCATTTTTAAAATAAGGCCTAAAAAATGAAAATTAGGCCTAAAATCATGTTACCATGGCAACGTCAAGTTGCTACAAATCGCTGTTGGCTTCATCAACAGCGTCTGTCTCGTCACTTCCCTACTACCACTGATCTATATAGGCTACGTTGCAACACTGTAACTGTGTGCCTGAAGGCGCACCTTGTTGCAAAAATGAATAGGCTTACTATACAATTCATATTTGCATTAGCTGCTACTCACGAAATTAAAACTGCTGGTTAAAATTAGGCCTAAAAGCTGACAGATTACGCCTAAAATTTAAAATAGGCCTAAAAGCTAACATATTTCTAACCGGCAATTGTGATGGCTACGGCTTTTAGATTAGTATAATAGAGATAGCTGTTGTAGTGCATGATAGAGGTGTGTGCCTCAACATTGTTAGTGGAGGAACTGTACAGAAGACTAGGCAGTCGCTGTAGCCGCTTGTTAGATTTAGCATGCATGTATGTGAGAGACGACCGCACTCCTTCAGCAGCTATGCGATTTATTCAGGTCAATTGAACATTCTTTCAGCCCAAGAATCCTTCACATACACTTCTTTCTACTTAAAAATGTCTAGTATAAGGTTCAAAATAGAGCCGGTTTATTCGAGAAAGCTATATTCGAGAAAGCTACGCAAACCAAAGCACAAGAACACTTCCATTGTAAGCTCGAATGGGTTATTACCTCTTTTTTTTGTCACTGTTCAAAAAATGAATATGTCAAATGAGATGAAGACACCTCGGCTCCTCTGAAAGGTAAGGGGTCGATGTCTTTAATTTCGCTCGACTTCACACGTACGCTCGGCGGCTTTCCGTTGAGCCGTCATCAATCAAGACCTTTTACTAATGAATCCAAAGAGTTAATTGCGTTTGGGCATAAATTACACACCGCCGACCATGGTCTGCTCGCTAATCGATACACGTGGACACTGTAGGCCAACAGAGAAAGGAGGACAGCAGAGTCGAATCCGACAGATACTAATATCAAGGTTATTCAGTTGTGCAAACAAGTTTTGATAATGAAGAAACTTAGTGGGATGTAGTTGTAGGCAAGAAGGAACCCTATACCTGAGATATGGAAGAGTGCAGCTGTAACTCCAATTTATAAAAATGGGGACAGATTAAATCCTCTCAACTACAGGCCAATCAGTGTTACCCCTGTTGTAGCCAAGGTGCTGGAAGGCTTTGTTTTGGAGGAACTGCAAGCACATTCAGAAAAGGTAGGATGGAAAGACCCATACCAACATGGTTTTGTAAAACGAAGATCTACCACGACAAACTTTATAACCACCCACGACAGTTTTACTGCCGACCTTGACAACAAAACGCCGGTGAAATTATACTTATTGATTTTGAAAAAGCCTTTGACACTGTTAGTCACAAGTTGTTAATTCTCAAGCTTCAGCGTTTTGGGGTGTCGGGCATGTTGCTTGACTGGATCAAGAGCTACGTTCAAGACAGACGGTTCCAAGTGAGAGTTGAAGATGAAACATCAGAATGGTGGCCAGTATTAAGTGGTGTGCCGCAGGGCACAGTGCTCTCCCCCCTCCTTTTCTCTCGCTATGTGGCCGACATTCCAGTAGGTGTTTACACGAGGAAACCTAAGTTTGCAGATGACCTGAAGGTGATCTGCCCATTTCACGATGCAGAAGCACAATTGAACATTCAATCTGACCTGGACAGGCTTGTTGAATGGGTCTCTACGTAGAGACTCAAGAGTTAATTTTAAAAAGTGTAAGGTCATTCACTGTGGATACGGAAATCCATCTTACCAGTACAAACTAGGTAATCAAGTCGCTGAGGTGGCCGACACAGGAAAAGATCTGGGTGTCATTGTTGACAGTGAACTTAAATGGTCCCCTCAATGTGCAGTTGTTGCCAAGAAAGCCAACCAAAGGCTCGGTCTCATACGCAGAACATTTGAATACATACCTGAAGAGGTCTTTGCCATTCTATACAAGACCTACATCAGGCCGATCCTAGAATATGGTAATGCTTTGTGGTCACCTTACCTGGCCAAAGACATTAACACCCTCGAAAAAGTGCAAAGGAGAGCTACAAAGCTGGTCTTCTCTTGTAAAAAGCTGCCTTATCCAGAAAGACTCCAAAAACTGCACCTTCCATACCTTGAGAAAAGGAGGAGGAGAGGCGACCAAATCGAAGCGTACAAGATTCTGCACAATTTATAAGACATTTCTAGTGAACACCTGTGGACGTTACGTGAAGACCAGCGAAGAGGACACAACCTCACCATCTTCAAACGAAGAGCAAGACTAAGAGAAGCCAGCTCTTACTTCACTAATCGTGTTGTTAACGATTGGAACCGCTTGCCTGAAGAGGTAGTTACGGCGGCCAGTCTTAACTCCTTCAAAAATCGACTGGATAAAGTTGAATGATGAACGGCCACTGGAGATGGGCTTATGAGCTGTTAAGCTCCCCTGCCCTCTGTTACTTTATATAAACTTTATAGGCATTTATTTTATATTTTAAATATTTATGGTATACATGTATAGGGTGGCCCAAAATTCTTCATAACCCCTCTGTCAGTTTACCTACAGGAGAATCAAGAAAATGTACAAAAACAAACAGTGGCTCGGGAAAATATAATGATAGTTTCAATGACCTTGAAATGGCCATCAAGGTCATCGCAATGCTAACTTTTGAACTACACGTCGTTGAATAGCAATGTGAATTAGAAAGTGGCAAAGAACCCTAAACCAATGCCAAAGCAGAAAACAGAATGAAATTTGCTGCAGCAAAATAGAATTTATAGGCAATCAAAGTTAGTGGGAAAAACTGCGTTGTAGTATACTAGCCACTATACTGCGTGTTCTTGTGTACTGCAATGCAGTTTTCACAACTAACTTTGACTGCCTGCAAATCGTACGATTCTGCTCCAAATTTCATTCTGTTTTTTGCTTTGGCACTGGTATACGGTTCTCTGCAACTTTCTAATTTACACCGCTATTTTAAGATGTGTAGTTCAAAAGTTAGCATTGTGATGACCTTGAAGACCATGTCAAGGTCATTCAACTGCCATTACTATATGTTCCCCGAGCCTCGTATTTATTTATGAAGATTTTCGTGGCTCCTGTTAAGTAGATTCGTAATAAGAGACGGGTTATCCAGACTTTTGAGCCACCCTGTCTATGAAACCACTCAATATTTCAATACCCGCTTCAACAGCATTAAAAAAAAGGCGACAATCGTATTTTTATTGCGGGTTTACCACCGCAATTAAAATAAAACAGCATTCCTGCATTTTACGTTAATTTTGCCGCCGGTGTATATTAGAGTTCGTTTGCGCACAAGAATTTTCAGAAATTGGACAGGAGGAGGAGGCGTAGCGGCTAACAATGTCAAAATGTTACAATGCTGCAACCTGTAACAATGGTCGAACAAAGAAGCGAAGCGCACAATATTGGATTGGAAATCACTCCTTGGGCGCGGGGAAATAATTATTAACATTGTCGTTTTATCTTGAGTTAGCATTATCAGCCTAAGATAACTCGTTGTGGAGAACCAAAATGAAATGGTCTTGGTATTCGCTTAAAGTCTTGGTATTTGCTTAAATCTTCAAGTTTTCAACTATAGGGTGCGAAATCGTTAATTTTGAGGCCTATACTGGCCTCAAAATTAGGCGACCGACATGACAGAATGACTTATTTAGTTCGTCAATACAAGCTTCCAAAGCCAGTTGAATTGTTTCCGCGATACTGTGTCTGCCTGCAACTACACTTGCTAAATCTATATGCATGCTAGTGTGTTGCCAGCAAATAATAAACATGGGACAAAGCTTGGGCTGAACCTGAACGGTAATACGCATTTCTAATTTTTCGTTTTTTCGCAAACAAAAGTGGGTGGACAGCAGACACGATAGATCAGACCGTAGCAATTACAATAAAAAGGGAAGCGTAAAAAGCCAACAAATTAACTCACAACTGTGAAGATACATGAATAAAAATGGATTAGAGTTCACTCGAAAGCAACGAACGATAATTTGAACTCCAATTCCAGGGAACAAGGATTGTGACATGCCAGCCTCCCGCGTTTATGTTTAACGAAATTATAGTTCGTTGCATTCGAGTGAACTCTAATCATTTTTATTCGTGTATCTTCACAGCTGTTGAGTATGGAGGTACAACCTCTAATGCTTTTTTTCTAAACGGCAAAGCCGTTTTTTGTTCAGTTAATCAAGAATAAATGTCACAAAATTGTTAACATCCCTACAGCAAAAACTTGCTATTTTGACATGTCTCATACCGCAAATGTGATTTTTGACATGTCTCAAAACTTGCGATTTTGACATGTCTCATACCACCAATGTGATTTTTGACATGTCTCAAAACTTGCGATTTTGACATGTCTCATACTGCCAATGTGATTTTTGACATGTCTCAAAACTTGCGATTTTGAAATGTCTCATACCGCCAATGTGATTTTTGACATGTCTCAAAACTTGCGATTTTGACATGTTTCATACTGCCAATGTGATTTTTGACATGTCTCAAAACTTGCGATTTTGACATGTCTCATACCGCCAATGTGATTCTGACATGTCTCAAAACTTGCGATTTTGACATGTCTCACACATTCAAAATCACACGTTTGCTCTAGTGATATGTTCTAGCGATACGTCTGTTCACAAAATCCTTAAAACATTGACGATCATACCTGCTTATATACCACACAACGAACGAGGTGTATTTTCCTAGTGACATTTGAGGAAAGCACTCAAATCAAGGTGTGTATTTATGTTTTTATCTAGCCTTGTATCCTGAGGGGCCGATACATGGAGCATTGGAGCTGCTCCACGATTGAAATGTGTACCTTTGGCGCTGATAGTGCTACCATTTCGCCATATCGCCTACCGGCATCGACGGCTTTAGTGTTACAGCACTTCACTATTATCCCCGGGGGGCATCGTGCTCGTGGAATTAAAAATCTCTTAATTTCGTGCTGTACCTCAAGTTAGCGATGCCACAAGAGTTCCTTTGATATGACTAAATCTCGGCTCCCCATCCCCCAATAATAATCGTTCGGTCAATGTTTAAACGGTTTCATTAATCAACCCATCGAGGGAAGCAGCTGATGCCTTTTAATTAGCTTGCCACAGTTTACCCAGCCGCCAAGGAGGGCCTCATTACACGGAATTCAAAGCAATTCAGTGGCCAGACAACCAACTCTCAATTTTACTCTCGACATGCAGCAGACACATCTCTAAATATTCGTTAACAGAAAATGCTAGCGCAGTTGGTTTGCACCATGAAATTGTAACCATGATTGTTTAGTATTGCATGAGCCTTCAATAAGCAATAATTAACGTAGTACTTTTTGCTCGCTTGCCATGCAAGTAATGTGGTGGAAACCGTAAGCAATTAAACTAGCAGAAAAAAAAGAAAAAGTTCTAAATCTTAGTTTTGAATTTTTGAAAAGTTGAACGTTGTGCCAGTGTTCCGAAATTTGACTTTAATAACGGTTTGTTTTGTTTACTGCGAGCTTATTGCTTTCAAAAAAACTTTCGAAATGCTTTACGAACATTCCGAAAATCGTGTCGAACTTTTCGAACTACAAATTAGAAAATGGTAAACTGTTAGGGGATATTTGATTTATTAAATGTACGTACTGCTTATTTACCTTTCATCTACTTTATTTACCTTACTTTTCCTTTAATCTACTTTATTTACCTTTTATGTGCTTTTATTCTTTATTTAACTTGATGTACCCTTCATCTACTTTATCTACTTTATTTAATCTTTAATTACTTTAATTTCCCTTTATTTACCCTTTACCTACTTTACACTTTATTTACCTCAATTTTCCTTTATGTATCTTAATTTTCCTTTGTTTACCTTTATCTAACTTATTTACCTTAATTTTCTGTATTTACCCTCTATCTACTTTTTTTACTCTTTATTCATCTTAACTTTCTTTATTACCCTTATCTACTCTTTATTTACCTTAGTTTACCCTATATCTACTTTATTTACTCTTTCATTTACATTTTGGTTTGTAATTTTGTCTCTTATAGATCCTGAGTTATAGCGTATAAAAATCTTACACGAAAACCTGTGGGATGCTGATGGAAACTTTCACTCTTGTTTAGTCTCGTGCAATGACGTTATTCACCGTCAAAACAGTTCCAAAGCACTGTTACGTCAGACCGATTGCAGTTTAAAATATGAAGACCCTGTAATGCAAAAGTCTAAGGCAAGTATTCCTTGGGGACAGTTGGAAGGCAAGTAAATTTGGAAGTAAAGTCAGCTCTGCCTAAATGTTTACAACATGCACTTTACAGATTGCTGACTCCCCTGCATAGCATGCTATTTTGCTGCATTTAGCCAAATCTACGTAAACCAAATATTGAAAGCAAGGTTTCCACAAGAGGGAAATTCCCACTTTTAAGGAAATTTACCGGTTCAGAGAGGGAAAAATAATAAAAGAGGGATATTGCCTCGGGTGCAGAACGTCTGCCAGATTCGGGGGATTCCATTCGTCACATGCTTTTCGCTTTGATTTCGCTTGACATGGATTGACTGCCATGTCATTATCTTTCCAGTCGCTATAGTTTGTAGTGAAAATTGAGAATTACTGCATACTTCGAATTTATTCGCTCTTTTTATTCCACGTAAAGATAAGGTAATTTTTTTAGACAGAAAGGGATTTTTTGCGCACATAAAGGGAAAAATATCAGCCAATGAGAGCGAAACAAATTTATGCACTGTGGATAAAAGCCAAGACGGTGATGGGGAATGAATACAAATAAGATGACACCTTCAAAAGCAACACTAACTATACGAGATAGTTAGTTTGAACGCATGTAGACGACAGTAGCCAGTACGAGATGTAGATGGTCATCATTGGTCAAACATCGACGGTACAATTCGCATCTTGGGACATTTTCATTTAGAGCTAAAGTGAGATTAAAGTAGATTCAAATGTTGTACACTCGCCATGGATCAGTTCGCCCAAGTCCATTCCTTAATCCCCATTACCACTTCTAAATCGCACACAAGGACAAACCAATGTCTTTTATCTTCAGCCACCTTTTTACCCTTTGAAAAACAAACCCCCAACGCCATTGTCATCATTACGACAAGTGGGAGTCCCTGGAATTGATCGCGTGCAGAAATCACCGCTGGAACCTGTGGGTTTCTTCGATTGGTCGTCCAGGGCTACCACAAACACTGGAAATCGAACCCACGGTTC
This sequence comes from Lithobius niger, assembly GCA_023313725.1. Classification (NCBI taxonomy): domain Eukaryota; kingdom Metazoa; phylum Arthropoda; class Chilopoda; order Lithobiomorpha; family Lithobiidae; genus Lithobius; species Lithobius niger. The sequence goes on from JAHWFP010230965.1 coordinate 16,440, forward strand.
CCTGCGGGTTCCACTTCTCTTGATGAGATGGGAGCATCCCACACACACCCCCACTCCAGGGGATCACCCATTTCGTCCTTTTACAAAGAAATTTGCCCCCCAATTCATTCACTTCGACAGCACCAAAAGACGGTTTGTCAGTGTCAACCAGCGAAAAAAAGCACTGGAACTTCGGGGTTTCATTGTCAAGGACCAACCAGCAGGGGAGAAGAATAGACAAATCTATAAAAAAGGAACGAAATACTCAGCGGAATTGGTAGAGACGTTAGGGATCAGGGCTGGGAAATTTAAATGAAAAGGCGTCAGGTAGGATATCCCAAAAGCCTCTTCTGCCAACGTGTTTTAGAGAAGGCCACGTTCAGCATTTCAATTAGCTTGGGTGAAATAAAAAACGAAGCAGCAGTTGAAGTACATTTTTAGTACAAGAATAGATTCAGGAAAACTAGGGTTAAGATCATATTACATTAGTAGTACAGGGTTTATACAGTATTTCCTTTTTTTTTAAATCCTGGACTTTTCATTGCTTTTTCACAACCCATAAAACAATTTCCAAGACCTTTTTTGAATAATTGTATTTCAAACTTGAACTTCTAATATTAAAGCTAAGGCATATTCTTTATACAAATTATTTACAGACAAATATTTCTGTGACATAGGAGAATTCAGGTCTTTTTTTTTTTTTTTTCGCTTCAGTTAGTTCTAAAGAAATCTTCTGCATTTCCTTCTCTTTTTTCTTTTAGCAACTTTCTAAATGAGTCAAATTTCAAAATTTCTTTTTTCGTTGTTATTTCTCATTCAGCGATAACCCCACGCACTGTTCTTTTTCTAGGGCTTTTCTCAAAACTGTCAAATTCAGTTTTAAGGGCATTCCAGGGCTTTCAAGACATTTCAGGGCTTTCAGGACATTTCAGGGCTTTCAGGACATTCCAGGGCTTTCAGGACATTCCAGGGCTTTCAGGACATTCCAGGGCTTTCAGGACATTCCAGGGCTTTCAGGACATTTCAGGGCTTTCAGGACATTCCAGGGCTTTCAGAACATTCCAGGGCTTTCAGGACATTCCAGGGCTTTCAGAACATTCCAGGGCTTTCAGTACATTCCAGGGCTTTCAGGACATTTCAGGGCTTTCAGGACATTTCAGGGCTTTCAGGACATTCCAGGGCTTTCAGGACATTCCAGGGCTTTCAGGACATTTCAGGGCTAATATACTTCCTCGATTTAGCGGTACATCATTCTCAAGGTACAAATATGTATCTACCCTCAATATACAATGTGGTGCGACGAGAATAAGGCAGCAGAAAAAAAAAAAGAACAAAATACGGGACAATATGTTTTTTGCTATTTATATATTTCACACGAAGTTTTTTTTTTCTTTTGCTTAGAACATTTACTGCTAATTTGCTGTTGCACTCAGTGGGGCTGAAAAAGCCACTCTGTTAAAATTTCAAGAGTCGCGACATTACAATTATCCTGAACCGAGGAAGCACTAGTTGCCTCCTTTGCAAAGAAGTCGGCCGGCTGTTACATAGCAAACTTACCGCACATAAACTGAACTGTTACTCTACAAAAGCGTTCTGAATTTGTTATCATAAAAACCACGACCAATGAAGTACAATTTTAAATTAAACAAAAATTAAAGGACAAGCAGCCATTTTTATTTTAACTGCTCGATTGCTGCATACCACAAGACTTATTGTTTTAAGTAAACAGAAGCTTTGTTTTTTACTAGTCTACCAGTTAAAGTCACAGGTTATTACTTTTATCATCAAATTTCGTAGAATATCATTTTACGTTGTACACAGAGATGCTGTATAATGTGGCACCACAGAAAAGACAAATCAGAGAGATTCTTCTCTCCTGATATGCGTTGACTGTCTTTTTACGCCAATTGAACAATTTTTTTTCCAAGTTTAATTTGTCTTGGACAGGGCCTTATAGCCCCTTAGGCCCCTCCCTTGATCCAATAGTGTCAAGTCAGTAGTATCTACTCACTGGATATTTTTTTTGCAGTAGTGCCTCCCCCCCCCCTAATCCTGGTATATGCTTCCCAATTTTTTTGATAATTGAACTCTGCAAATTGCATTCTGTTTCCTAGATTGTCATTCGAAGATTGAACATTGTAAAATGCACTTGTGAATTGGGCGAGAAAATACCATGCTGGGATGAGCCCCATATGCACAAATTGCTAATGCGTGAAGATATTTATAGCAATTTATTGCAATTTACACCAAATTTACAATAAATTTTGTAACTTAGTGCAAGTGACAGGATACATAGAACTAAAAATTACACACATTTGGGCATTCTGCCTAGCCGCTTGGCAATGCAGGGTTTTTTGTGAATAAATTTAAGTTAAAGTTAATATTATTAAAACAGAGCCATTACAATCCTGATGAAATGACAGTTAAGCCATAGGAGTTACCTAACAATAATCCGTTTGGTACTGATATGTTTATTTTGGTGACACTGGTTGCAGTAAACGGGACAGAATTCGAGAAGCTCCCTGCTAATTGTGAAACTTGACAGATGTAAATTTTTATGTTGCGGTCCAAACAAGGTGAGTATTTGCCCATTTGTGTTTTACACCATAGACACCTTCAACCTAATCACCTACTGCCTAATTATGACTTCAGCAAGGTTTTGTAGATGTACCCGATACCAATTTGACATCGGATGGTCAACATGGGTTTCAGGAAAGTGTCCTGGCAAGGAATCGGCATCGAACCAGATCAGCCAAAACTGGTACAGCAATATGTTGCAGATTCACCCTTTCATTTTACAACTGTATAAGAGTAACTGGCCATGGTACACCAACCCAAGGATTCTTACAATCGTTATTTACCAATAGTATTCTTGGGAAGCGGTTTCTTTTGCTCACGACAACAGCTCGCACATGCAAGAGCACTTGATGTAGTTCTGGCTGCTAAAAGTTACAGACTAGTTATTGTTTATTTTTTTTAAACACGGAGAGTATCGACGTTTTTCGAGGCAGGGGTCGGAAAATATTTTCCAATGAAAATGTTGCAATATTTGTGCCCTTTTTTTTAGATTGAGCCCTCCCCCCCCCCCTCTTTTAGAAGTTTGTGGTCGCCTACACGTCACAACAGTGTGGTCATTTGCTCTCATCCCCCCCCCCCACCTCCTTCCTCTTTAAGCTTTGCATCAAAAGTGATACCAAAGCGTGCCACGCCATGCTAAATAAGGAAGGTTCCCCATCGATCGCGCGTAATACCCCAGAGAGGCACTTTTCCTCGGGCACAAATACCCATTGATTTTTATCCAGAAAGGTCACCTGATCAGATCAGAAGCAGTACAGGCTGAAAATTGATCGAAGATGACAATGACATTACGCTCAAACCGCATACTGTCCGTCTCTTCGACCACTTGGTCCACTTATCTGTGTTATGGGTTTCAAACAAAAACAAATCAGCTGCTGGTAAAACAAAGGAAAACAGTGCCAAATTGTGAATCACAATCACACCATTTGCAGGCGCCTGCTTCCTGATGTTCGGCTCCAACATAGCTTTTCGTTATACCATGACTTCCGTACTTTCTCCCACTTTCACAGATCGAAAGGGAAGGAGTGAAAGAGAGGAGCGTTAACACATGGGTTATTTGCGCCAGACTTAAACAATAGGTCAGCAATCTACTGTAGTTCAAGGGATACTAAACACCTGATTAGACCAGCAGAAGACGAGGGAGTGTGGACCGGAAGGTACGTCAAAAGAGACGTAGCTAGAGAGATAAAAAAGAAGAAAATGTGGTCTGAAGCCACAGAGAATAAAACCAGAATATGTAGTTTAAAAATTGCACACAATTAATTGTGCAGATGATAACTTACTGATTTAACAGCCCTCGTCATGCTCAGTTACAGGAAGGGATAAATGAATTAGCGGTCTCCTAACTTAAAGGTGCTTGCTTCCTTGTTAACTATCCTGTGGTGCCCAATTTTGAAACATTCAGACTAATTTATAGAAATGTTGCAAACGGTTCTTAACCAAACACCATGCAAATCTTAGATAATGGGAAAAGTTCGAGTTTCACTGAAGTGTTCTCCTAGGTATAAACGGTATTACAATGTAATACCTTCCATACAGGATTTCTGCTTATTTAACATTAAGTATAGTCACAAAGCTTTATTTCTCTACCGTTAGTCACTCCCTGCTATAAATCCATTCTAAAACTATGGTGAACATACCTTAGGGAATTCACCTTAGGGAACATACCTTTTAGGGAACATACCTTACCTTTGTTCAATATGACGAAAATTGTCCCCGCTAATGAGCTTATTTATTTATTTACAGAGGTAGTATTCTCATTTTAAAAATGGATCGTCAGATAAGTTTTTCAGATACAGTTTCGCCATCCATGGTCATAACACTCGTAATGTTTCAAACTGTCACACAAGTTTTAACTGGACTGAAATTAGTATAACTAGTCGTTAGCGGGTCAAACATCATGGACTTGGAATTCAATCCCAAAAAAAATTAGAACTGTCACTTGTGTGTGTGTGTCTTTCGTAAGAACTCATTTTACATAAGTGATAAATAATTCTTCCCTTTTTTACTAACAGAAGTCATTCTTTCTTTTTGCTTTAGTTCATTGCTTGGTGTTTTTATTTCATTTTATTTTATTGTTTTTGATTTATTTTTTAATTCTTACACTTTTTTTATATAGTGTTATACAGTTTTACGTTTATGGGGTTGCTTTTTTTTTTTTTTTGTATATCTTACTGTTTCTCTCGGGCTCATGTCCTGTCACGTATTCTTCTTATTGTGTACAATTTTCACTTGAAAGCAGAAAACAAAACTCTTTTCATTCAATCATGATTATTTTAGGCATATCCCATACCGAAATCAACTCACAGGCCTGATCGCTGGAACTATGTTTGTCCCCTCACTTGCTGATGCTACACAAGCACGTCCGTTGACTGTTTACTATTCCACGTTTCCCATTGAGCACTTAAGGACTCCTACAAGGGGAACTTGTATAGCAAAGAGACTACATTAGGCACAGAGTGCCTTAAAGAGGCACTTTAAGGAAAGAGTTCACTATTGGCAGGTATACTGTTGGCATGAATACAAATACATACGGTTTAATGCTTTAGAAACCAGTAATATGAGAGCTGCTCCCGTCATAGCATACTAGCATACGTATGTGGGCCTATTAGGAATCCACACTGTCACGCAGCCCCGTTTGTTTTCGCATTGGCGTTTGTTTCTGTTGTGTGTGTGTGGGGGGGGGGGGGGGCAGAGTTTGACAGTCCACTTTTCCATCAACAATACATGTAATATTTCGTTTCTTACTGCTTGTTGCTTACTACTACTCTACATTTCTTTCCACACTGTGCCGGCCGCTCACCCTTTTCCATTGCTACCATGTAAAGAATGAACACGCTCACCCTTTTCCATTGCTACCATGTAAAGAATGAACACGCTCGCCATTTTCCATTTCTACCATATACAGAATGAACACGCTCAACATTTTCCATTACTACCATGTAAAGCATGAACACACTCGCCCTTTTCCATTGCTACCGTATAAAGCATGAACACGCTTGCCCTTTTCCATTGCTACCGTATAAAGCATGAACGCGCTTGCCCTTTTCCATTGCTACTGTGCCAAAATTAACATACTAACAATTTTTCATCGCTACCATGAAAAGAATGAACATGCTCCAATTTCTGTAATTGAATTGACGGTCAGTGCTTCCGTGTTCCCATCCACACTTCCCATCACTGACAGCCCAGAGTCGCCAAATATATACTGTATATAGATTATGTGCTAGAATTCTGTGGTTGCTATCATCAGGGTGGCGTTCAAATGTTCTTGATAAAATTCCCTGAAATTTCCCGGTTTTCCAGGTAGAACGCCACCCTGATCATATCTTTTAGATAAAATTCAAAGAACGCAAGGTAAAACATGTGCAAAAAGCAATATATCTAAGAAATAAAAGTCTGTGATTTGAAACAACTTTTAGTGAAAAACTGTCATGGTTTGAGGTACGCTTACCATATTCGTGGTCATTTAATTTGCTCCCTAACAATCTAATGCGTGTATCAAGATAAAAAAAAATTATTATACAAAAATAACTGATAACTATATTGGATGTAAATATAATGTTCTAATCTGCATGTTATTACTATTTTCAAATTTAAAGTTGATAAAAGGTGAACTACTGGCAAAAGTTAACACAATGAAATGTGAACACAATGAAATGTGAATATACTGGAACCCACACAAGTCTTTATGGATTTCGGGATGAAATGTCAAAAATACGCTATTATTATTGCTACTTTAAAAAATTGACTGTAAAACGTTGTACAACTACTGTAAAACGGTAAAATAATAATGAGAAGTAAAAAATAAGTTCATAGCTGTAAAATATTTACAGTGATATTTACACGTCTGCTTTTTTACACACGAGATCCGTGAAAAAATTCATAAAAATTTTGTCTTTAGCAGCACAGTAGCTTGAAGATATTCCCGAAAAACCTGCTTTGGAGTTCTTTATTACATTTACATAACGACTCTGAGTCAAAATCCAACAAGAGAAAAAAAAAGTGAAAGTATTTGTATTCAGGTTTTAATTTTAAGGAAGGGGGAAGGAGTACTTAGCTTTGTTTGCATTTGTCACTCTTACATCCAATTAACACAAAGATAAAATTAAAACAAATTCAATTTGCAGACGTGCTTTTTTACATTTAAACTCGTTACACAAACTGACGACAAAAAGAATTCATTTTCTAAAAAACGAGACACATTTCCATTTTTTTTAGACAGTGGGTTTCAAGACAACTACACCTTTAAAACATTATTAGGTTGTTTCCATTACATTATCTCCAGAAGCCTGAGCGCTTGGCAAGTGCTTGTCCCAATTGCTTTCAAGGGCTTCAAGCCTTCATTAATTTATTTATTATAATGTACCTAATACCGAGGAGCTTACTGCTGCTTCTAGGCTGCTAACGGCCTTTATTACGGCGTCTCGCATAAAGCGGCACCTTATCGTCTCTACTCACTTTATCGATATTAACACTTTTTTGTGTCGTTACTTGACGACAGGCCAGCAAATTGGCATCATTAAAAAAACAAGTCAAGCTTACATAATTATCCTAAGAGTTTAGTGAAGCATATTTGCATTCACATCACAGTCAGTTCTGCTTATATAGGCCTATACCCAAAACTTAAACAAATAGCTTTCACGCATCGATAATTCTTGAATTTTTTTCCTTTAGCTTCACCTTCACGACTTAAAAATAATTCAGCTTATAAGGAACTACGCTGTTAGGTTGCTTATAAATTAAATTAAATTGTGTAGACGAAAGTGTAAGCTACCTGACACGACTTGAAAAAAAAAAACACCTTTTCCCATTTTCGAGATGATGGTCGACCTTTTTCAGTGGTGAAATGACAGCCACAAACAGAAAAGAAAACTCAGTTCGCGGGGTCTACATTAGAACAAATATAAAAAATCGTAAGAAAACGAAGCAGGCAGAATGAAGCACAGTAAGGGAAAGAGAAAACGCAACGCTTAAAACCGGGAAACCTTCAATCACAGTAGATTATAGGGTAATGCCAATCTTACTCTACCAAGTGTAAATATTTGATGAAACCGGTACCTACTTTCAACAAGCTACCGACAGAGGGTGCCGCCGTCAATGAATCATAGTTTACGTTGCTGACCGTCGTCATGGAGATGGAAACTATTTAGCATTACTAAAACAAAATGATCACGATAATAATACCTTTACAAAAATGATAGGTCGGATTAGGAATACGGCATTCAGTTTTAAAACGGATTGTAGTTATGAGTAGAATAAGGGGGCTCGCAACTGTACTACAGAATGCATTACAAACCTTCGCACTCTGCCTTCGATAGGGATGTTTAAAAAGTCAGCGGCTTGCTAGCTGAGCGCAGAGTTTGGTTGTTTTTGGCTTCCTCCGCTTTCCCATTTTCAAGCTGAGATTAAAATCGACGTTATTTGAAGCTTAGCAAGCACAAAATATGGCCGACAGTAACAAAATCACTTATATTTCTTTTCTCTGTTTTATCGCATTATTAGTAGCGTCTAAGATGAGAGTAAAGACTAAGTAATTGAACTGCTGGCAACTATCAATATCGTACTTATCACGCACGTATCATGTAGATTTATCGCATGTATATGATGATTGTTGCCGATTGTTGCACTGCGGCAATGGCGCATGCGCACATCGTGCCCCAATAAGCTCAGTGAACGCAGCACCCTTTATCTTCGCTTAGGTGGCTGGCCAACGGCTGGCCAAGCCGCTGACTTTAAAAACGACGGAAAAGTTTCTCAGCGACAAGCGGCTTGAATTAAAAAACGGGAAAGCTTGCTTCGCTTTCAAGCGACTCGCAAGCCGTTGACTTTAAAAACATTCCTCTTCCAACGCTTGGCCGACATCAATAACGCCAATATGGCACCAGCCAACTTCCGGTTCTCGTCTGAATGAGATCTGATGAGATTTGCCGAAGGCTAATCCTACAGTATATTTATTTATTTTATTTACAAAATTATTATAAATCCCTATAAAGAGCATGACAGCAATTTCAGATGAAAACAACAATTTCACGAATCTCATTCAGGCGAGAGCAGAAGCGAAAAGAATATGGTCTCGCCTCTGCTCTCGCCTGAATAAGATTCGTGAAAATGTTGTTTTCATCTGAAAATGCCATGCTCTTTGTAGGGGATTACAATAATTTTAATAAATAAAATAAATAAATAAATAAATAAATAAATAAATAAGTATATCGTAGGATTACCATATTGCAGTTTCTCATATATCGTCCCAGGATACACATCCCATAATTCATCATTTCTGTCGTAATTGTCCGATGAACGTAATGCATGTATTTAGCAGGTTGCCACAAATGTGTAAGAGCTGTATATCTTAAAAATGATGCTTAGATTAAATTCTAAAATCGAACAGCTCTCGGAAAATTAGTTCAAACTTTTGCCTGTGCTGGGATAAATTTTGCACAACAGAATATCATTTTTTTTTAGCCATGCGTGTTTTACCCTACTCATCGGACTTGTGTGTTCCGAAACATTGTGTACCCCATGATAATCATTGTGGCGGCTGCCATCCCATAATCTCAAAGCGGAAGTATCGATGCTGGCTGCGCCTTCAGTCGTAAATCTGCTTGTCCGCTAAACCTAGGTGGAGCTAAGTATAACGCATGGTTTTTGTGTGCCGAGAAGTGCGCCGAGCAAGCCACTCTGGTGGAATCTTCTTCCATAGTTCTCATTTCCTGTAACAAACTGAATACAGTTCAACTACAAATGCTACCCACGCTGGAGCATTTCCGTCAATTTCCGTAGGTATTGTCGATATCACTATGGTCAAATGGCGCTAACGATGCCACCATTCTTGATTTCTTTATTTGCCTTAACCCAACGTTTTCAGAAAAGCGGCACTACCTATACTTATCTACCCTGCATTCGATCATGACACTACCCAAAGAGGACCCAACTATGTTTGTACTACAGTGCCAACTGGTTCTTGGGTGAATAATAGCGTGCGAGACTAGATGGGCAATATCGCCAACTATGGCGCTGCCGATTCGGTTGACTTATGTTGCCATTTTCTGTCAGCCGTTAATTACAGTTAAAAAGAACGCCACCCGAGATGCTGCCACTCTTTTCCTTGACGCACTTTCTGACTACACAAACATGTCGCTATTCACTGCAGAGATATGTGGTGCAGTAGAAAAACTGAATCGCCTATGTGCAAAAGGCTATACGGAAATTTATTTATTTGTACCTGTCGGCTACTTAATGGGGGATTACTGGAATAAGTTAGTGAATTGCTGAGCTTTTTGTTAGTTGCTACTATTAGGCAGTAGATGTCACGACTCGCCGATCAATAATTCACCGATGCAACTTGCTTGGCCAATTGCCGAACAAACCTTGAAGAAATGGACCACTCGTGGCGTCCATTTTGTCTACCCTCCCTAATATTGTAATAGATCGCCCCGGATAGTTTACTGGCCATGGTCCAACATACGCTACCATGGCAGCAGGAGCTCACAATACCTCCACCCATACTTCCCTGATCAGTAGGTCTGGCAGTATCTGATCAACTGAACACTCTCACCACTTCGCTACTAAGACCTCACTGCAATAAGAATAAGTCTTATAAACTTGAAATATGATGAAATATTACTTGCAAGCTTGAACAAAATGATATTTTTAAAGTTTGACACAGGATTTTGGGTCGAAAAATTTAAAATCATACGGCACATCAATGACGTATTCGCGGCACACCTAATTCAAGCAAAATATACGTTCTATTCGCGAAACAACCTTGGCATGCAGTTTAAAAAAGTTACAACATTGCAAAGAACGTGGAAGCACCAACAGTTACATCAATCAGCCACTAAGGTTGTAGAGGCTAGAGGGCGATCAAATATTATCCTCGTTGTAACCGAGTAACGATCTTTCCCGTGCCGATAAACCTTTGATAAAACAACACACCACTCCCACAACATAAACTAAAACCGTGCCCGCCATCTCCCACCCCACCACCACGCAGGAAAAAAGGGGAAAAAATCTCACAAAGGAAATGCTTTCAGCTACTTTGGCCACAGCTAAACGCCAAATTTATCACCATTGCGGAGTGCCGTTAGACGAAAACGCAGGAACGGGAGCCAGAAATGGCAAAGGCATTAAGCTTTATTACTTATTCACGTTGTTCCCGCTTCACTTTAAGGACTTTAGCCAGTCCCTTACATTAGAACCATGGTTGTCGTGTCGTGGTGTTACAATTCGGATTTCCATTTTACAGCATTCGGCAAGTGCCACGGTAAACAACATGCCTCTTCCTAACACCCCCCCCCCCCAGCAGGAAATTCGAACATTTTCAATGCCGCACAATGAGGCAAAATTGTAAGGTTGACTTTAAGAAATTTATCGACTTTTGCAAAAGATTCGAGAAGTTACCATTATTACAAAAAAAAAATAGAACTCGATTGTGCTCTATCATTTGGTTACGAAAATACATCTACCAAGTTTTGATAGAATCTTCCATTAACAATGAAGTGGGTAACGCAGAAAGGACTGGGTTCGAGTGCTAGTCTGGGTGATGTCTTTCGCAATGTATTTCTGTAGCTCAACCTCAGATAGCTTACTGAGCTTACTGAGCTTACACAGCTAAACAGTTTAAATTAGGATTGATGGAAAGAATACATCCCCACCTTTCATAAACGCCTAAGCAAGTCCATTTCGGGTTATTATAAAGCTCGGAAGAGTACTTTGAAACCGAAGGTCGCTATAACAACCAACTCAACAATGGACTTGAAATACGTACGTTTTTGGGGTTCAATAACGTTGTTTTTATCTAAAAGATGTAAACCAACCTTCTTGTCCAGAATTATGTGCTGAACGTTTTTGCTTCACGTTATGCTTTGATTTGTTGATGATTAAGGAGTTACAGCGAAAAAACCGTTTTCTTTGGGGTAAATCACCCCCTCCCCTCAGGAGTGTTTTGAACTTGGCATCGTAGCTATTTTTTTTCCAGTTACCCCTCATCTACATCCATACCAAATTTCATGCTTTTCAGAGAAAGTAAACAATTCAACCCTCTAGCCGCTCTGCTAATAGAACCATGCATTCACCATTTTTAGTTCATTTTGTTACAGCACAACAAAGCCCAAGAAACATTGTCTCCACGCCTTAATTTACTCAGCTTGACAAAATCTACCAATGTACTAAATTTCAATCTTTTAATACAAAAATACGAATTTTGGCAATTTTATATGGGGGAGGGGAAGGGGGCTCCCCCAAGGTTGAAATCGCGATGTCTCCTCGACTTAATTTACTCACTTTGGTAAAATCTACCAGCGTACCAAATTTCAAGCTTTTATCACAAAAAAATAACGATTTTGGCAATTTTATGTGGGGGAGGGGGAAATGGGGCTAGGGCTCCCCTAAGGCCGAAATTGCGATGTCTCCTCGACTCAATTTACTTATACCACACGCCATGGCTGTTTGCTGTGACGTGCATGTCACGTGACTGGGCTAGTCCAATCAGACGGCCAAACAGCCGTTGTTCTCGTTCATCATTGGCTATCTCATGGTGACGTCACGACAAACAGCCATTGCGCATGGTTTACATTGGTATAAACTACCATTGTGCAGAGTTTCAAGCTATTTATTATCACAAAATGCTGGTTTAGGCAGATTTTAGCACCTTACTGCTTGTACTAATAGTTAACAAATAGGACATGTTCATAATTTGCAACTTTTTACCAAAGAGTACAGGAGAAGGCAGACATAAAAAAATGAACTTAAGATGGCTGTTGGTAATAAGTCATGAGTCTTCTGTGCTAGCAAATAACATGAAAATAAACACCCATTGTATACCTATACACAGGCATTATTCCTGTTGTAGTGTAAGGAACCTTGACTGGGGCTTCCTTGAAAAGAATTTTATGCCCCCCCCCCCCCCCCCCGGAACGTATAGGGCGCCACGACTGAATAGGGTAATTCTCTTGTGATAGCGACACACCCTCTTTAAAACTACTAAACCCAATGCATTTCCATACGGAAGCCTAACGATATCGGGTATGTCAAGATGCCAGGAAAGCCAAATAAAAGCACAGCCAAAGGCTCTACACAATTCAGCATTGTTCGTCCTGCCTCTAGTTCAACCAGATAAAGGATAATTTCAGCTGGCGTTGTTTACCTTCCCACCCATAATGCGTATGGATATAAGGATTTGGGTAGCTTAGGTCGACGCCGGGAGCGGGATGCATGCCCCCTCGCCTTCTGTTGCAAACATTTTAACTCCCACGCTTAACGGTTATTTCTGCTTTAAAACGAGAGATAGGAAGAGGAGGGGGGTGGAGGTTAAAGGCGAACTACCATCTCAGCTAAATTTCAGACGGAACATATTTTTCGGATGGAATCACTAGTTGAAGCCCGTGCTACGCACGGGTGGTGTTGATTGCACAGTTTGCAACACTGATTACGTATGGTGTCTCATTTTTATGTCCGTGCTCGACCGAATTAAGTTTCTTACAATTTTTAGCACACTGGCTGATAAATGCTTATTTTCGTTCAATTCGCTCACTCAATCAGCGCATTCTATGACTCAAATCACCCATCCCACCGCTAATACTCCTCTCCCCCTTTTTATAATCAGTCCTATTATATTCTCCCACATTCATGTTCACGGAAATATCGGCCATCATGTGTCTCAAATCCACCTCCCCCCCCCCCCTTCTAATAATCGCTTCTATGTTCATGCCGGCAGAAATAAATGAGGCTCAAGACAGCCTCGAAGCTGCCTGCCTCTTCGAGAAGCATTCTGTCCAGAAAAGCTTCCCCAGTGCTTCCCTCTTACCAGACGCACGGTGCCATTGGTTCTAAGTAGTAGTCGTCTTGATTTCTATGTTATTATGAAGCTTGTGATTCATGTTGGAGACTATAAGGACATATTCATATGTTTTTTAATTGGCCATTGGCCACTAGACCAGACATCGTCAAATGTGAAACCTTTTAGCCAAATTAAAGCAACATACCGCCTTCCTTATAACAATTACGCATCGATTGCATCCGTGCAATTATCATAGTCAAGGTCAACTGAGACAGTAGCTTTGTTCCTCGCAGTGAAAAACGCAACTACTATCTCAGTGGGCATTGCGCCTAATAGACAGGCCAGCGTGAACGCATAATTGTGCCGTCATAAGCCGGAATGATTCTCGCATTTTAAAATCACAATTTTTAATTTTCTAGTCTAGTGTCTTATAATTTTGCTTCGGCGATCTATTGGAATAATTAATTTTAATTTTAACCCCATTAATCTTTGGGTCTTAATTTTTGATCCCATGGTAATTATTAAAAAGTTAGAACATGCACACATAGAGATGAAACGTCATGATTACTGTAAGCGCGCATTGCATGATGCATGCGGGACGCAGTAAATAAAATTAACAATTATTCAACAGAAAATCTCCTAGACACCACATTTTAAAACGGATTTTTAGCAAGGGAAACGTACGGTAAGTAAATAGACCTTTGGGGCTGTACTTGATAAGGAGGATCGAGGAAAATGACGCTGGAAGGTATATCCCTTTAAATGTCATATGCCAGTTACAAAAAAAAAAATCGTTCAGTCTAGTGACAATCCCAATCGTTCAAGCACACGTTTTAGTAGTAAATGGTATCCACCAAAAAACGAAACTGATAGAAGAGAAGCCCCCAAGTTTCCCAATAGGGTCGACCTTTGAAATTAGAGAAATCATTCAACCACGGGAAGGCCGCCAAGGTTAATCCTACATTGTCGCTGGGCTTCCTGGAACCCTCATGAAGCTCGCTATTTGTCGCTGTGGGGCAAGGTGGCCTCATGGTAAGCATGACTGTCTCATGTACCAGAGGTCCGGGGTTCGAGTCCGGCCTTAGCCACCCCTGGCACTTTCGGGAAGAGAAGAGCCCTGTGATCTCTCGAGCTGCGTGTCGATTGCGGTATGCAAAAGAACCTAGGAATTTCCGATGGAATTTACCTAGCAAAATTGTCCCTCTTTTCTTCTGGCGCTATGGCTACGGCTGGAAGCGCATCAAAAGCTAAGTTATTTGTCGCTGGGCTTCCTGGAACCCTCATGAAGCTTGCTATTTGTCCTGGGCTTCCTGGAACCCTCATGGCGCTCACTTTTATCGCTGGACTTCCTGCGATCATCACGAAGCTCGCTATTTGTCGCTGGGCTTCCTGGAACCGTCACGAAGCTAGTTACGTGTTGTTGGGCTTAATTATTTAATGTTCTTGCCTATGCGTACGGCTTGGTGTGGAAGAGGCGCTTAACAGAGCGAGTGAAACGAGGGCTAGGTCTCTGAGCCAAGAGGATACGAGATTGAAATGTATCACTGACCTGGACTTGAAAACCGCCTCCAGGCTTACGTTTGGAACGGAAGGGATTAAACAGGCTAGACTGTCTAGAAAAAAAAATTGAAGCATAGACGATTTCTTCTGCACATTTGGCCACAGTTGCAAAAATTGGCCCTCAACAGGCCGAAATGTTTTCCAATGGGCCTTTGCCAGGATCTCCTTTATATCAATTTCCTCATGTAGCTAAACTGAGTACTGCCACCACTCAGCCACCGTGATAACAGGTAAAGGTGAAGGAAGTAAGATAAAACGATTCTAATGTGACAAACTCTCTTGAAGTTTGAACAGATAAGGCTTATCTTTATACAACATCGTCTGTAATTTACGATCAATTATCGAATCTTCTAATTTCGTCAAGGCAATTACTGAACTCGAATTGGCATAAAAATGTCTCCGAATCAATTCACAGCATAGTTCCTTCGGTTTTTAAGGACGGGATGCCAATTACAATGGAAATCCCTAATTTAAAACGGGGCACAAATCACACAGTATGACGCTAGACAGTAAAGTCAAAAAAATCGATAAATCGTTAGCCAATTCCAAAGAAGAAAACAAATTTAAGGTGGCACAGTGAAATGACGATGAATGATTTTTTCAATCAAAAAAATATTGATTCGGATTATCATTTTTGTCCCATTTGGCCATGAAAGGGGTAGCAGGATCATCGCCAAGACAATCGCAAAAGATATTTTTTGGGATTATCACACTTTTTGCAAAAAAAAAAAAAAAAAAAAAATCTTGTTTAAAAACTTAAAACTTGACCAAAGCAGTAGAAACGTCACACTTTATGTACCAATTAGTGGTCTGTTGTAGCAGCATGTATGAATTCACACCGTCACAGTCCCTAAATGCTAGTATGGAAATACTGAAGTACATAACCAACAGTCTAAGACAAACCGTGAGTTTGAGCTCTTTCTGGTGTTTTCACGTTGTCACTCACGCCCTCCGAAATAGAGGTTTGAAGCACCTTATTTATCGAAGCGGTGTTTAATAAGTTACTTATGGTGCGTTCAAGTAACCAGGGGTGCTTGGACCCTGTTTTTTTTTTTTGGGAAGGGGGGGGCTGTACTGACAACATGAAAACACCCCAAAAAGAGCTCAAAACTCACCATTTTTCTTAGCGTGAACAACATCTTCACCAAAAGTGGTGGCAGTAAGTAATTTAAGACCCCCCCCCCCTTAATAAATACAAAAAAAATAAAATTCTGAAGTACAAACAAATACGTTCAAAATGTACGAAAAAATAACCCAAAAGTAGCGCCAAAAAATTAACCAAAGTTAATTACAACTAAATTCCTATAAAAAAAAGGGTGGCTACAAGGATGCGTCATTTTCACGTTTCTATAATCTGCCGTGTTGATTAAATGATTAACTAAATAAATAAAGGTTGTCAACTTTAATCTCCGAAAGCTTCAGCAGCGGAAATTAAAAGCATAGCCGCACGCTATTTACTCTTGCCTCAAACAGTGATTACTCGAAAGTTGCCGAGCAGCAGGGCACGTGGATAATCAGTAGGGCAAAAGAGCAATTTCATAAAGCAAAATTAAAAGCACATGAACGATACCAGACAACCTACATAAGCTAGCTACTATGCCTTAAAGCACAATTTTAGTAAATTTCACTTACCTTTTCTCATTGCTTTCCTTTATTCACTTCCCCAAACACAAAAAGAAGGATTGATGTTGGTTGTTACACGATTTTACTCAATTAAAACTTCGTTTTTCACGTCGTTATAATTTTGCTTGAAGGGCACCGACTCGTTCTTTCTATTTAACAAATTAATTTGGAATTGTTCGTTTCTAACTTATTTACCCCCCCCCCCCAAAAAAATCTTTGACATAAAAAGGAAAAAATTCAGTCTCGAGTCTTGCGACGTGAAATCGTTATTTATTTGCAAGAAAGAGTCGGGTAGAACAATCAATGCCCTCAATTGATGCGAGTAAAAGGCTTGGAGATTCGTAACCCACTAGCTGGTGACAGGTATAAGAACGACAGGTGCTTGGTAAATGGCCACGTGGTGGGCAACATCCTTCACTACGTGTGGGAAAATGGATGAGTGGTATATGAATTCCCGTTGTCAAACTATTTTTCCATCTAACTTTCCACATCTCACCGCACTGCAGAGTTCAGCTGTTCAATCTCAGTTGGCCTTGCACTTCTACCTCGTTGGTGCAATTATGATACGAGATTGCACTCAAGTTCCTTCGTCAGGAGCGAGTAATTTTCTCATTCTGCACTGCTCTCTCTGCACTTCTCTCTCGTGGTTTCTAATTATAATACGAGATGGCGCTCACGTTCTTTCACCAGGCGCGAGCTATTAGATGATCGCCTGTAATTCGTCCGATTTGATCGGCCGAAGCATAAAACTTACAAACACAAGAGCCAGTCACAGCTTGCGGTTGCTATTAGTCCTCACGAGCTTGCGTTATTAATAATGTACATATTTTAATGAAGAATATTCGCAAAACTGAAAGTGAGCAAAGGAAATGTACCAAATACCCACCTGGCTGCTATAAATCAACCCACCTTCAGCGTTTGGTCAAAACTGGACATAAGTCGATAGTACACTAGTCTGTACTGAAATTTAACAGGTGACAGTCCTCCACTAATTTATACCAAAGCAAGTTGTACCGGAAGTCACTACTGAAAATTCGATTGGACGACGGTGAAGATCAATGTTAGACGAACCTACTTCGTGCCTCACATGTGGAGTTCTCGGCACTAGAGAGTCGTAGCTGACCCAAATGTGTTTTTACTTTTGTGCTTATATGTTTTTACTTGACTTAGGGTACCATCCCCACGTTCTAATCCTTTTATATCCATTACATAATTAAGAAAGTGCTTCAGATATCTAATGGTATCCTGCTCTGCCTATTCTCAGTTGTAGAATAAAAGTATTATTACTAATATTACTCGAGGAAGCCCGTGCTTTGCACGGGGCCAGTCACATTTCCCGGGGCACATTTCCCGGGACATTTTCCCGGGATTCTTCCCGAAGACTTGTCAGATTGATCGACCATTCATGCCTGGCTCCTTTTTGGCTGCACGTAGAGTGGGAGAGTGCATTTTCAATGCGGGCGCGAGGAGGGAAGAAGTGGTTTTCCTTTAGGCTTTCTTTAGGCTTTCCTTTTCCTTTTAGCCGGTCTCCGATATTATTATAAAGATTTATTATAATCGAACAAAATGAAAATGTGAAAACATGCAAAATAGATATCAATGGTTTTTTTTTGTTTTTGTTTTGTAATGTAAAATAGGGCCACTAATTCTGACATACAAAGGAAATTTCTGCCACGTCAATTTCTTTATTTTACCGTCTTCAATAAAGATGTGCCAATTTTCCAGTTTCACAGTTTCCAGCTCAGTTAATAAACCTCGCTTTGTAAGACCTGTTCAAGAAGTAACAATATACCATTTTTGTATTTCAACAGTTTCATAGGCCGAGTGAAGAGAGACCAGAATATTCAACTGAATTTAGATTTTGATTGTCCGTTTGTCTGTGAGTGTGTTTTTCGGTTTAAAACTCGATAAGGTTCGGAATTTCGTTCTGATCTGCTTGAAATTCCATGACAGGGGAGTTTTGGTTCACGAAAGAAACGAGTTAAATAAATACGGATGCACGCCTATCTACGCTGTTTTTTGAATTAAGTGTCAGACTGCCTGAGTGGGCAATATGACACTTAAACCCACGACCTTCGAAATCAAAAACCAAAGCCCTACACCTAAGCCATACTAACATTTCCTTTCAAAATCCGTATTTACGAAAGGAATGAGATGATGAAATTTCTGTACCTCCAATATTTTCGGAGATATTCGGTTTTAATCCCAATTGTTTACCAGTTTTACATCAGCAGCAGTGAGACTGGCAGTAGGCAAATCAGATTTAAAAGCTAGTGGTCTTTTTACAGCCTCCGTGAACTTTGAGGTAACCTGCCTCTTTACAATGCCTAAACCCTGTGTTGCCTCAAAGCAACAAGCCACTTCTCACTCAAACAGTCCAAGATGCAGTGCGAGTTTCGTGGGGGGGTCCCCGGAACCCCGAGCAAAGTGAGCAGCAACAGCCTTTTGGTCAGCGTCCCTGCTTCCATGCCAGGTGTATGCTGGTGCGGATCCCACTACTGACCCAAACTTTAAAAAAAAAAAGTGCCAGAAGTAATCGTATGCAACAGACAGTTAACACCCGGAATACATCTCAAACAGCAGTAATGCACAGCAAGAAATCACCAGCAGTGCACGTTAAGTCGATTATAGCGCAAGAACACAGCAAAGACCACATGTATAGTAACATATCTCGCTACACAACACAACGAAAAACCCGTATGTCTTGCTCGGCCCAGTAATTGTTTTCAGGCTTTCAGCGAGAACTCATTATATGCCAAGTAGAGTGCAAGTTTAAAGGAATAGAATAGAAGGTGCCGGCCAATAAGCTTAGAGCTTTTTGAAGACTCAAGCAGCAGATGGAAGTGGAAGGTACCACCATCATTTCGGTTGTTTTTTTGCCGCATGAGGGAGGAAACTGGAGTACCCGGTGGAAACCCTCGTGCAACAAGCGGGAAACAACCGGAGAAAAAACCCGCACATATACACTTCCGTTCATCAAGATCGAACCCGGGTCTGTAAGAAGCCAGAGGTGCACAGCCGGCACCATAAAGCCTATCGCATCTGACACCCCAGTGCTCGCGGCTACCCGTGCACCTGGTGGAGGGGCACCACAGGAGGTGTTCACATGCAGGACCATAACGATTCAGTTCAGCCCTTTACAAAAGTGTCTGTGGCGACGACGAGCGGCAAACGTCCTAACGTTAACAACATTTGCACCTCCAATAACCATTTGGTCTCAGCTAAGACCAACAAATTACACTGTCATGAAAGCGAAAGGAAAAGGTTACAGTAATGTCACAAACAAAAGTTGGATGTGCATTAGCCGAGGGAGCATCCAACATCCCCGCAACTGTACAGCTAAAAAGCACCAGCAGTGCACGTTAAGTCGATTACAGCAAGAAAAATAGCTTGACCCCTTCTTGGACTTATTAAGGGGTAAGGCGATTAGCGATTTATTTTTTTTTACAGGACAAAGACTCGAGCAAAGCCTCTGGCTCTGGTTTCATTGAAGCTTCATCTCGGCTTCCGAAAGATTGGCCGCTTGTTATAGAATTTTTTCTCCAATAATACACAACGTAAGAATAAAAAAAAAAAATTTAACGGACGCAACAACAAGTTTCCTGATTATTATTTTCAGTTCGGGTAGGCGTAATGCAATCAGGGTTCGTACATCATCTAAAAGAGATTCCAGGTCTTATCCAGCATTTTCCAGACTCCATTTTTTTTCCATGCCATGTTCCCATCACACAGTAATAAGAAAAACGTTGAAAATTTAAGTAAAAAAAAAATTAAAAGTTGTAAACTGATCCTACAGCTAGTCGAAATCGTGGAACAGTCGTAAAAGAAGAAATGTAGTGTGGGTCCTAATACATCTTTCTTTTTTTAACAGGTGAAATGAATAAATACGGATGCAAACCTATTTACGTTGCATTTGGACTTATATTTCAGACTGCCTGAGCGGGGAATCGAACCCGCGACCTTTCAAATCAAAGACCGAGGTCGTACCGCTTACTGACACGGTGTGGTGTGTGGCGCGCAATCAAGCGTCCCTCCAGTGGTGATTGAAAAAGTGTATGTTTACATGTATTTACATGGACATTTGTTTTTTTTTCTTAAGGCCGTGTTAGTATGGCTCAGCGGTAGGACCTCGGTCTTTGATTTTAAAGGTCGTGGGTTCGATTCCCCGCTCAAGCAGTCTGACATACAAGTTCAAAAGGCAACGTAAATAGCTTTGCATCTGTATTTATTTAACCAATCTCGAGCCCATTGGCTTTCCGTCCAGTTTCAGGTGAAACTAAGATAGGTACATTTACATTTTTTGACAACAAAGGCCTTTTAATACAATTCACAGCAACAAATATTTTTTTTCATAATACCTCCGATTTGATTCCTTGAAAATTACGAGGCAAGGAAATTCTAGGCTGGAATTTCCAACCAGATATTGAAGATGTGTCAGAATTCCATACTTTTGATGACCTAGAAAACGACCTAACTAAATACCACACTTTTGTCCAGCTAGCGTACGAATTGTGTAATAATTTTAATTTGGCGCTATAGCTAGGACAAGTTTTTTCACCAAGAATAAATTGTGGCTCAGTAACTATAGACTGTTTTAAATCTAACGAAAATTAAATTAAAGGTACGAAATTGGACTTGATTATTAAAGCAAATGAATAAAAGTTTTCTTCACGTATTTGATCATACATGCAGAAAGGTCTTGCAGTTACGCCAACATTTAGTAACCGACAGCAAGATTTCTTGGGATGGGGGGAGGGAGGAAGAATACCCAAGGAGACAGTGTTCCCGAGACAAAAGATGGAAAATTACTTGCCTACGAAAAATGGGGACGAAAAATTGCTGCACGGAAAGCCTCCGAGGCGTCTGCAGATGGTCAGTTTTCCAGATCAAAACCGAGAAATATAAGCTTTAAAAATTACTTTCTTCCGAAGATAAATTTTTCCCACTGTCCAAGAAAACATGCAAAGAGAGAGTAAGGTCACAGGTCTTACTACACGTAGTACGGAAACATGTGGCCATCCAACTGACCACGTTTTCGGTCGTGGTTCCCCAGCAACCATTTTACCCCGTTACTGAATTTTCTGCATATAAGCTTCCAATACTCAGTAGTAAAAGCTCCCTAGCTTTCGTCGATAATACGGCTATGGCTTTCTCACAAAGCCTGTAACCTGATATTAACACTAACGAATGCTAATTTTTTTGCAATTATATAAAAAAGTATAGTTTCAAATTAATTACCATGAGTTAAGCTTTATTTTGCTTACAGGCTGAGTGCAAAAACTGTTTAGCCGTATTAAAGATAAAATCTAGAGGGCTGTTTTATTGGAGTATATTTCAATTCAATTCAAAATAAATAATAACAAAAGCACCAAACATTCTTTCTGTTTATTAATGTTTATAACGTAATGCTACTTTTTATTTCCTTACCACGCTACCAGTTCTTAAAAGTTATTTCTCCCCAACGAGAGAAATAATATCTCCGGCAGCCTCGATCCTTAGGTTTAGACCAAACATGCCGCAACAACAACGCATTGAGGGCTGTGTGTGCGTTTGCAGTTCTAAATTTGTATAGTTTGCTAATAATTACCCTGATATCGAAATTCTACACGACTAATGAATGCAGTGAAAATTAAAATAATTTATGCAAAGAGATTGCCGAAGAAAAATTACAACATAGTTGCAAAAAAAATTATTAAGAGTGACGTGATACAATGAATATGTCAAATTCTCCTGCCTGCTGGCACATACACGAGTCAAACGCCACGGTGATTAACTCGGCATCTGTTTCAAGTTTAGCGCGGCAAGTTGCACATCTGTACAACGAAAAGGAACCCAGGTATAACCAAGGAGCCGGGTACACTCATCTGGTTATACTCCGCTAGGTCGATTATACCTTGGCTTTTCTGTTAGCGGGATATACTCAGTACTAGACTCAGCCGATTACGTTGTTTTTTATGCATATTCATAGTTAGTATAAGGCTATATTTTCAGCATTGACAAACATTCATGAAAATTTAGAAAACGGGTGGCACAATCAGTCAATGAGGAGGGAGTTCAAAGTTTTTCAGCAGGTTAAGTTACCTGCCCAGTGCCCACCTAATTATGATAAACCTAACTAGTTCAACTAAAGACGTCAGATACTGGTGTAACAAAGCTTCTTTTGGTTTGCAAGAAAATTCGCTTAGTTTCCTAGAAATCTCTGCCTTAGAAAGCAGTGGTATAATTAAACCAAGAAAATGCAGCAAGATTAACCCTATTAGCTATCCAACTTGGCACATTGCCGTCTTTCTTTAATTTCTTTGATTCTGTTTGTATCTATGATAACACGAAGTCAGGATGATTCAAATTACCTGCAACTATGAGCGACTGCAAAAAAGAATTTCTGAGCCACAAGAATTTTAAGTAAAAATTCCAACGTGTTTCAGCTGTGTATCCCAAGAAAGTAGTCATACTTTAACAATGGTAAAGACTTTCTGGCCAACTAACAATGTATTAACTGAACAAAAAAAGGCTTCGCCATTTAGAAAAAAGCATCAGAGCTCGCATCCCCATACTTACAGCTGTAAAGGTACACGAATAAAAACGGATTAGAGTTCACTCGAACTACAATTTGAATTCCATTTCCAGGGAACAAGGACTGTTTTTACTCAGTGGTTATGTCAGAAAATGATCGCAGTTTGTGTTTGAAAAATATACTGTTTGTGTGCACTTTAATTTGCGTATTATTCAAGCTTTTTTTTTATATATTTGTCTGTGTTTGTTGTTTTATATTTTAAGCATGTTTCCTGTGTATTTCCTGTGTATTTTGCGTGGATTTATAATTTGTGAAACAAGCATACAATACAAACAATGTATGAGAGATCAAGCCCAGGCAGTGAAAGTAAAGTTTAACGATTTTGAGTTTTAATTTACACTCTCCAGGGTGCAATGATGGGAGAGTTTCAAGCAAGTTTTCTATGAATTAAAATGTTTTCCATAATACTACTGTTAAAATATATTTCATGGCTACAAAAAGTTGAGGCGATTAAGATTACTGCTGAACCCCAGCTTTGCCGTCGTACAGTATAGATGTGTTCTTACAATACTAGTTCCTTCTCAAGTGTTAACGCTGTTTGCTCTTAATTTCAAAGTAACAATTTGTTTAATATTTTTAGACACATGTTTGTCTATTTCTACTAATTTCGTGACAATTTATTAGACCTAGATAATGGAAGTTAAATTGTTCACACAGACAACACGTAAGAATGAAAAAATGTGCACGCACCACTAATAAAACTAGACATTTATTACAACAATACTGTCAGAACAGGCCAAAAGAAAAGAGAAAAGAAATTTATTATTTTGTAAGAGAGGTGGGGTACTATTACTCCTGATATGCCCCACCAGTGACTTTATGCCTCCCTCATCATGTCCGAGAGGATTCTAATTAGCCTAAGAGCCATCACCGATTTTTAATTACACTACTTAGCATTAAATTTCGAGCCCGGTCTCGCAAAAGGGTCCCAAGGCTCTCACAGCGGGTCATGTAACCTTCACTTACGATTTTTAAATCTAAAAACTTTAAACTTTTCAACTTTTAGGCTAGATCTGGGAAAACGAGCTTGCTTAAAATAATGGCCTGCAAACTAAGAAGCCAAGCAATGTGCCTGCAGAAATTGTTCACCTTTTGTGAAAGAAATTGAAGGTATTAAAGCTGGAGCTTGTTAGGCTTCCCTGCGTATACGCCAATAAAAGCCGTCACCAAGGGACAACTGAACTTACTAGACAGTTGAAACCACTGCAGGTCTTTTGACAGGAAGGAAATAAAAGGCCAACGAATCTTATCTCCTGTACCTTTAACATATAGCCAAGACAAAAAAAGATGTACAACAGTGCTGGAAAATGTAGCACACGTTATTCTGTTCTGGAATATCTCTTCTCATGATTAAAGGTACATGCATCCATGTTGGCTTGCCTGTTTGGCGACATTAGTTCAAACGTATGTAAATGTTGCCAACACATTCATTTTCTTGTTTTTTCTTTTCTTTTGTGCGAGATGATTTTGCGACATTAACTCTAACCTGTGTAAATGTTGCAAACGCTAGTTTCAACGGGTCGCACGACATACCGGAAGGATTTATGTCCCTTTAATGAAGATTTCCTTATGAGAGTTAAGCTAGGAATGGGTCCTAACAGTTATAATTTTTGTAAGTTTACCGTATCAACCCAATTTTGTCGCCAAACTTTTTGTAATTCTTGCATTGAAACCTCAATTTTTCAAACAAAATTCCTTCCTTTAGTTTTCTGTACAGCCGCGAAGACGATAGCAACGATTTTGTCCGTCAGTCCATCCGTTGACTTTTTTTCACTGGTAGTCAAGTGGACTTTAAAAATCATGTCAAATTAAAACGTTGTTGTTTCCTTATAGTCAATAGGCTTTCTCAACGTAACTACTAACCATTACGAGTATGCAAACTGTTAGTTTTCTGCTTAAGTAATTTGATTTTGCATCAGCCTAGCATGTTTTGCTAGCCAAGCATGTTCATTTTTGAAAAAAATGTTTGATGGGAATTTCTTTCTAATCTTGATGGTGACTTTAAAAGAAAATTAAAAGCAAGCGTATTTACATAACTTTCGCCTGGAAAACAACACGCCGGTTCACTGTAGCTGAAGCAGGTTATCGATTTCTGCCCGAAGCCTCAAATTGTAATGTGTGCAGTCAGTTGCAATGCCCAGTGGACTTTAATTTGCCAACCAACCTTCAAAATTAATGTGTGCACTATGGAAAATGAACCTTTAGCTCGTAACCGAATTGTTCGCCTAAAAAGTGGTAAAATCGATTCTTTAAATTGTTTTATGCTTTTCACAACGATTTTGACTGAATCCATGTAATTTGTTTTTGTCCTGTCTCTACCCGACCTCATCCGCAACGATCCACCAAATGTGGATACCCGTCCAAGACAGATCAGTACAAAGCCATTTCAATGAGGGACCAAGTCTAAAGGTTCGGCGACTCGGAACATTCTACATGCTCCCTTGTTTGTTTAGTTTTATTTTTTAGTTGCACGTCACGCTTATCAAGCTCATTGGACCCAAATGGAGGCAATTACAGCATTTCTCCAGGCTCCCTTACTGAATTTGACCACCAATTCGATAATTTTACTGTTCATTTTTTAAATTTATTATGGTGTAAAAAAAACCTCCATCAAGTGATACAAGTCCTGTGTGACGCTAATGTATTTGTATGTGAACAAAAACACCAGTAGTGTTAGAAATGTTGTCATAAGATAACACAACATAAAAAAAAAACTCATCTTATAAATTGAGCACATAATCTATTTTTATTATTCATTGTCAGGTTTCTTATTTCTTCTGGCAGGTTGTTAAAAATGTAAGGTGTTAAAAAATTCAATCCTCTTTTACAATGTGAATTTATGTAATAGGGCATTTTTAGCCAACTGTCTTTTTTTAGTTGCTCTTTCTATTTTTTTCCCCATTCTTTCTTAATAGTTTTTGTAATTATTGAATATTCGATTATATTGTTAAATGTCATAAGTTTGTTTCGTCTCAATACAATATATCTTGCCTTTTTTTTTTTGGTTTCTTTACAATTTGAAAAAAGTACTTTCGCCGCTTTATTCAGTATTTTTTAAGACTTTCTACTAATCCTTCCGATGTTGTTGTGTATATTGTACATGTATATTGTACATGTACATCTAATTTGTGAGACGATTAATGCATCATACACTTTATTTTCGTTTTTTAATTAAAATTGTGTATCGAGTCAGTATAATTTTTCTCACATTTACAGTAAAACCAAAAAACTTCCAGTTTTTGTCAATTTATAATGCTATAGTTTATTTCATTTACGCTTTCTACATTTTTACATTTACAGCTTAATTTTGTACATCGATTTACATTTAGGGATAGACCGATATTAATATCGGTATCGGTATTTACAGATATTATCGGTATTTTTTGTGTATCGGTATCGGATCTGTATCGGTGTTTATTTACCGATATTTTAGCCGATACGACCAACTTCCGTGCACGCTGGCTACTCCACCTAGCTTGTGAGAAACCTTTCCTGCATAGCATCACTCGTAACCCATGACGTCATCTGCACAGCAGCTTAGTGAATTCAACGTGTATGCAGTGCCAGAATCAGGGCAGGGCTTCTTGGGATTAGGCCTATCTGTAGTGTACTCTGGTATTTTTTGTTTTGTTTTTTTTTTTTACAGTCGAAGGTACACTTGCGGATCTGCCACCACTGAGAGAAAAAAATTAGAAATTTAATGTTCTTGCACACCAGTTTCATAATGATGAAGTATCCGTTTGCTTTCTGACCCATTGACTTTTTTTTTAAAATCGGTATCGGTATATCTGTATCGGTGTATCGGATCTGTATCGGATCGGCGTGTCAGGGGAAAATCGGTATCGGATCGGATCGGTATTTTTCTGTATCGGTCGATCCCTATTTACATTGTGCTTGATGTTTACATTTTTAATTTTCATATGTGATGTTGTTATTGGTAGTAAATTTGTTTTCGAGGCATTAATACACAACTCCATTCTCGATAAAGTATTCGTTTATCTGCTCAAAATCCTGTTGGAGGTTCATATTTATGGATAAGTTTATATTTATATATTTATATATTTACATATATTTACATATATTTACATATATTTACATATTTATATAAGTTTATATTTATGGATAACACCACACTTTGCATACAGTGTAATGTGCGCTCTATCTCAGGTCCCGTGTGACATATAATGTCTAGCAAGAAAAGCATCGGACCCAAGATGGAGCCTTGCGGCCTCCAAAATCAACGTTTTTCCAATCATCCGCTTTATTATCGATTTGGACAAAGCACTTTCTATTGGCTGAATAATTCATTAAAATGCTTAGCTTTTTGCCATGAACACCACATTTGCTTAGTTTTATCTAGGGTATCGAAATCTTTTTTGAGGTCAATTAATATGCCTCCAATGTATTTTTCTTTAAGTTCTCTTGTAACATTGGTGTTATTTAATGCAACTAGCATTGCTACTCTAATTCCGTGCATATATAATTTTTTCATAGGCATATTTTTTTGTCTAAAATATCAATAACTTTGGTTAAGTCAATTAGTATTGCACCAACAAACTTTCCATCATTTAAAGCACTGATGATATCGTTATTCAGTGCACATTCATACTAGGCTAGCCTACCTTTTATAATAACATGTACCTTTTATAATGACATGTATCCGTTAGTATAAACTTTTAACAAATTGTTCAATAATTCTGCTTTCATTTTTTTCAATGTACTTACTACTCAGTTTTTAGAAAATCCTCACAAAACTTGCTTTTCATCACTACAATTGGTGGTTTTACCGTCTTGAGAAGGTGTTCATCCTGGAAGTTTGTTCCTTTCTACTTAGGAGGTAGCTATTGTACAAAGACCTACTTTAAAGGCCGTGTGTACATCACTCGTTAATGATCTCACATCATCTTGGATGAGAGGCCAATCCTGTAATCACTCAGCTGTGCTTTGTCGCTGTACCTACATCCTGGTATGGAAGGGGTTAATTTTTAACTAGGTCAAAATAAAATGCATAAGAGGGTTGAAGCTAGTCCAATTCAATGCTTAGGAGAGGAAGACTTGACCCACCCCCACTCCCTTTCAGGGGGGGGGGAGATAATAGACGTACATGTGACCACGATACTTCCATTTTCTCTTTTGGAGTACGACTGGAATTCGAGCTGAACCTGAATCTCCCACGTAACTATCACACAATTCACAAGGTGAGGTAGATAAGCCTACCAGACAATTCACAAGTCAAGATTAGATAGGCCTAGCTGACAATTCACAAGTTGATAGGCCTACCAGACAAACTGAATTGCTATTTTTGTGGCATTGAAGTTTTGTCGTCTTGTTGTTTTTGTAGACTGGATTCGATCAACTGATTTAGCTTGAATTTCACTGGACATGTAACTAAGTATGCGGAGGAAGGGGAATCAAGTCCGTCGTCAAAGATTAGAATCGCAGTTAGGGACCAGTCGGAATTTGTTAAATCGGAAGAGCGGTGGAAAATACAAAAAGGGGGGGGGGGGGGACTACACATTCGTTAGCTTCTCGTCAAGCGGGGCCTTACATTGGAGAACCACCATTTTTCATTTTTTGGCAATTTACGTTGTGCGAATTTACACCAGTATGTTATTCAGATTTCTTTAGAAAAACCCCTCAAAAACAAGAAAGCTGCTTTAGCTTTCGAGGCTGTGTCGCTAATTCCACTTTCAACGGTAATGGTACAATTTTAAAAATGTCTATTGATTATGAAAAGGAATGTTCTCCCAATCAGGTTGGAGCACCTTTTCTTTTCTCAAATTTCTGTCGGATTGTTTGAAGTTTTTGATAGTGTGTTCACACTATAGTTACTTGGCACATGCCAGTTCTACGATCGATAGGCAAGGGTACCGAAACTGCTGCACTTCCTGCAAGCTTTAAATCTTCTGCAACATTTTCAAGTTTTTTTTGTTTTTTTTTATTATTTTAGTTATTTTGTTTACGATGCGCAAACTTTTCCTGTTGCAGTTGGTTTCCTTCCAATTCCTATGTTCTTACTTTAAATTATACCTTAAAGTTGGAAACAAGTAGGGTTGGACAGCAGCGTGTACAGTTGCACACAGGCCCCATGGCTTACGAAGGTAGGGGTCAAGCTGGGAGGGCCATACACTGTAGCACTACCAACTATCAACGAAAAAGCTACAAAAAACCACAAACCATGGATGAAAAGCCAAAAAAAAAAAACGTCGTTTACAATGGGAGCTAGGTCTGATTAAAAATACTTCTTGCTTACAACATTCGCGTTTTAGGAAGATTCTGTATCCCACTGAATGGGTTGGGTGAGAGGCTATCCGCAGCACTTCGTTCGAAAACATGATTGTTAATGAAAGTGAGAGTTCATCCAAAATGAAACTACTTTCAGGTACTCTGGTTTGACCCATTCCTTGCAATTGCAGCCCTTTAAAAAATTTCAAAGTGTAGTTAAAAAATCAGGCCACAAAGCATATTGTCTATATAGTCGTAGGCTATGTAGTAGACAATTTCTGATTCTAGTGTTGAAAAAAGGGGGAAATTGTCGAATTAATGCCTTTTCAAGTGCTGAGGTTATCTCCGGACGGAGAGGGACATTTTTTTAAGGGGCAACCCACCCGCCTCCAACCCCAGATAATTCTGAGGTGTGTTTTTTTTTAGAATCGTATCAAAACCCTAGTAGCTGAAATGATGTACCAAGTACTCCTCACCTAAGAACGAGAGAACAAAGGTTGTATTTTTCAAGGGGATAAGACGACTGTGGTGTAGAGTAGAGCAACTGGTCACTATTGTTTACCTGCGCAGGCCAAAAAAGGTTGTTTTTTTTTTAGGCATTTAATTGCAAACGTACGTTTACGATACTCTAGTTACTAAGAAGGATTAATTACCGAGCACAAGAATTGAAACTATCGGCAAATGAAAATGAAAAATACTACTTTGTTGACAAAAATTCGCCACGTCTTGGTGAAGAGGAAGAAATATGCAGGCGGTAGCTATTTTCATTCAAAACGTGGGCGGGTTCACGGGGTTCAGGTTACGCACTGAGAGTTATTTATCCAAGGTCAAGGTCCACCTCTACGAAATGAACTATTAAATTTTACGAACACAACGAAAAAACTTATAAACAAATCCCACCTTCTCCTCTGGCTTCGGCAATCAATCTTTGCACCTGGCGTTGAAGTGGTCTTTGTGCAAGTCTTGTTGACCCCATGATGACACCAAGAAGGCAGTGCCGGCTGGCTCCACTCCACCTCCTACACTAATGCACTCAGCCAATACACGGCTACATAACCGGTTCTTTGTTCGTATGATCGTTGTTTACGACCATCAAGCTTGCCTTTTACATTAAAAAGGAAAGTTTTCGTGGCTACCAACGATCCATCGAACCGATCTAATGTTTACATTCAACGCAACAATGATCAACAACACGACTTTAACAAAAGTTTTGACAACATCGCTACGTCACCGCGCATGACTGCGAGCGGCTTCGTTCGTGCTTCTTCAACTCAACCAACAAACGCCCAATCAAGAAACAAATCTTACCTCGTCTACCACGCATTCTATCTTCCATACAGATCGTCTCTTCCATTGTCGCACCGGTAGCTCCATAACGAATTCGTTGTGTCAGATCGTCGATCGCCCTCACCGTGAATCTCTCACTACGTCTCTCCATGGCAACCGGCTCCCTGATGCACTTCACTATATCGCCAACTTCTCACTTTTTCAGGAACGCCTATGGGCCAGTTCCGGTCTCTCTAGGTAGCCGATGCCTGCAAGGTGCACCGCCTGTAAAAACCTCTACTGCACTGGTGAGTGGCAGCAGCCAGCCACAGCGATATGTCACGCCGATTCACTTTCATAATGTGAATAGTCACGCAAACTAATACAGCCCCGTACCAAGGTCAAAAGTTTGGTACGGTTTTGGACCCATCCTTCCCTCCCACCCAACCCCCAACAAAGAAAAAAATTCAGAGGTACCGTACTTTGTTAGTAGCAAAAAGCACGAAAAAGGTAGCGTTTGTGATTATATTCGTAGAGGATTGACCGAGTGTAACACGAGAAAAATAATCACAAAAATAGAAGCGTTTGCAACATTTATGATGGTCTGACGTAATGTTGCGAAACTCCGTAACACTGGTATTTTACGTGTGACATTTTTTGTTCGGACAGAATTTTTTGTTACACCATACTTATTACCACTAACAGGGACGACGTATAACCCGGAGAACCCGTATAACCGGAGAAATAACCCGGAGAAATAACCGGAGAAATAACCCGGAGAAAATTCTGGTTTCTTATTAAGAAAACTACATCAGTTTTTTCACAGCGATAGCGAAGACTTGAAGTCAAATAAGAGCTTACTTGTTACTGTGAAAGTTGCAAAATCATTTTTTTTTTTCAGTTGGATTTAAAAATATTCTTTAAAAAATGGGTCACAAAACAGTTAAGAACGATCCGTGTGACAAAGAGTGTTATTTAATTTTTTTTTTTGGGGGGGGGGACCAGTAAGGGCACTCCAAATTGCTGCATCCCCAGTAAAGTGATTCTGGTGTCGTCCCTGACCAATATGCTAATTTTATGGCTTTGGCACCCCTTCCAGGTCCGTAGACGAGTGAATGATGGGAGTATTGGTGGGGGGGGGGGGGGGGGTATTGGAGTCTGCTAAATTGAAGTTGATCATGCTTTGAGTCGCTCCCCTCCTCCCCCCTGCCGCAGCGGAGGCACACGTTACGCCACTGATCACGGCTTCAAATGGAGTAAAAGCTTGGTGGGAATCCTTAAAAAGTTTTGTGTTGGGGAGATAAGTAAGGTTTCCAGACTAAAAATGCTGTGAAAGTATTTTTGCTTTACTTAAAGGGACTCACCCTCTCAGCATCTTATTTGACTACCATTCGATTACCATCGAATGATACTCCTGTTCATTTGCTTCTGAAAGCATTTCAATGAAAAGTAATTGTCAGTAAACAATAGACATATATAATAATAAAAAAAGAAACAACAAACTCCTAAATCACCACAATTTTTTTCGCAATTAGTGTTCCTCGTTTGTCTTTCTATAACTGTAAGCATCCAACAACAAAAATAAAACCTCGTATTTTCTATTTACTTATTTTCTCAACAAATCAGTGAGGCAGAGTTTTATTGGCTTGCTACGCCGACACAAACCAGCGTAAACTCGGCAATGCCAAAATGTCCAATTTTTTTCAGAATTCCCGAATTTTTTTCCAGATTTTCCAGAATTCCAGAACACCCGAGGAAGTAAAAGCGCTAGCGTCGTGGCCTAGCACAAACAATGGAAGTACCTTGGAAGCGGCCCAAAGTCAGAAATCCTAAATAATGCGCAAAGCAAAAAGAATAACAAGGAAGCACTAACACTGCAGCAGTAATTCGACGTGTTGTTATGTACAGAAATGCTGGAGAGGATACACAAATGTGCGATTGAGGTATGACGTAAGAAGGAAAGGCAGACAGTGTACCAACAGGACACTACTAACAATAATTATTCTGAATGCGTGGTGCACTGAAAAGTTTATATACTATACTGCACGTTACACTATAAAAAATCGTATCCTAACGTTTGGTACTATTATACGGGAAATGCGCGATCATGAAAGAAACGACCGGATAAGGAATTTTTATCTGGCGCTATGATTTTTGTTAAAAATAAAACATGAAAATTTCGTTGCTTTACAGTTTCCCGTCCCTTTTCGCTCTTTCGCATCAGACTTTTACACTTCTTAAATCTACGAACACCTTACTTTGCAGTAAATTTAGCAGTAAATTGGGTGGGGGGGGGGGGGGGAAACTTTGGATCCCGGAAAAAATATCCTGGGGAAAAAAATCCTCAGAAAAAATATCCCTCGGAAAAAATATCCCCGGAAAAAAAAAACCCTGGAAAAACCGCTATTCACTTTTAGCTAACTGAGGGGTTAAATTTCTCAGGGGTGGCAAGATTCGAATACGCGGTGCTGATATTTTAACTGGACTCGCAACATTTTTTTTTAAAGTATTTTTAATTCGTCTTACTAAAAAAAAAAGAATCAAAAATCCTCACAAACATTTACTCGAATACAAAAAGATACACCACGCTGTGGTGAAAGAGGGAAGCTTCCTAAGCTTGACTCTTTTTGTTCACGTTGTTTTGTTTTAGTTTGTTCCCTTGAGTTGGAGTTTAAATTGGAGTTCGCTTCGTTCAAGTGAACTCTAACTGGTTTATCACGTGTGTCTTCATTGTTCGCGCAATTTTGTTTGTAAAAATTCCGTCCATGCATCCATAAATGCGTTGGCCCGCATCTATTAATTGATGGCAAAACACTACCATGTATCTAGATGTAGCGGCGTTTCCATAGCTTGTAGTTGAGTCATAGTTATTGTTGTAGTCATAGTCATTCTTCATTGTTGCATGCAGTTGCAGTAACCGCGGTAAACAATCCAGGAAAACAATTTGGAAACTATAATTCAACTGGCCTCCCAAAGCCCGCATCAAAGAACTAAAGAAGTCGTTTATGTCGGCCGCCCAATTTTGAGCCAGGCCTGAAAATTATACACATTTGTCCCACTAAATGCGGGAATCAGTTCTTCCTACCTTCACACTTATTATTTGTGCGTTGCTAAATAGTACTTAAAAAAAAAAAGCTACAAGTGAATGGTGTTTTTTTTAACGGAAATTTTTTTTCTGGGGATTTTTTTTCCAAGGGATATTTTTTCCTGGGATATTTTTTTCCGATTACCGAATCTTTACTCCCCTGACGGTATAAGGTTGACTACTTTAAATTTATTTAATCGTTTAGATGTACTAACAAACGATAAAATGACCACACGAAAATGTAACCCACACTTACATGTAGCCAGCTTTTGTTTAGGCTTTGCAGATTTTTTTATATGTATAAAGATTACTTACAACCATCGGTTTTAAAATAAGACATAAAAAAAGACTCCTTCGCCCCCCTCCGTGCACGCCATTCTTATATGCAATTCAGCGTTATTTAAGGCTAAACGAACGCTGACGTAATTCCCAGTCTTCCCCCCGCCCCGGTCCAAATATGCAAACCCCCCCCCCCACCCCTCCTAACAACGTTCTCGAATTTCTACCATAGCTTACTACAGAAGGATACACAACCTTCACCAATGTCGGTCGCCACTCCCCGAACGGCGAGGAAAAATCAAAAGTTATCGACTTGTTTTTTAGAACTACTCGCCAAAATGGCGACCGAATAACAACCCCCCCCCCCAATATTTATATCGTCATATCTCGGGAACCGTATTAGCTATAAATCAGCGGTTTGTGGCTTTGCGTGCAGAATTGCGAAAGCTCTCCAACTCATGTAAGCTATGCTGTTGCTAGCCACTGTAGCTGATTTTAGAGTTACATTAATGGAAATAGTACATTTTAAGCATTAAGTAGCAGCACAACTACAAAAATTGTTTCTA
Organism: Lithobius niger; assembly: GCA_023313725.1. NCBI lineage: Eukaryota > Metazoa > Arthropoda > Chilopoda > Lithobiomorpha > Lithobiidae > Lithobius > Lithobius niger. The sequence continues at coordinate 50,954 of JAHWFP010230965.1, forward strand.
CATGGCGAGGAGGTAATGGACAATGGTGAGTGCATTTTAATGTATACTGGCCAAATGGCGAGTGTCACACAATTCACAGTCGTGAAGATTGCACATATATATAAATTAATAAGCACGCCGCACGTTTTAATACTGTTGATAGATACGAGATACGACATATTCTCATCGGCTGTCACTACTACTTAGCACCAACTTATTCATCCTAGAGTTGCGCTTTTCAAATCGCGTTTTTTTCCCACCAAAAATTGTTTCATCCCAAGACGCAATTCAGCTGTTTAGATCTGCACTCAGTCGGCTAAATATGTAAAACTGCGACGCAATACGGCTACGCGTAAATCTGCGATCTATATCTATAAATCTATAAATTTGTTCCGGAATCAGTTATTGAAATCCAAACTTGTTATGGAAATCCAAATTCGTATTGCAGATCAAACTTCGTAATGATCTGGGGAATCGATAACTGATTACATGGTTTGAAAAAATAAAATAATATCTACCGTACTTACTTGCCCTCTTCCTCTTTTGACGTAAATGTACGAAGGCGCTCGAAGTGATGCAAAACTACGCTCATTCATCATCGAAAACGAAAATTCTTAAAAATGACGCTATAAATAATTAAACTTCCCCGAAGTTGAAAACCACCACCATATTTTGCTAACATGTCTTAACAGCTTACCTGTAAGCTAACGTCATTAGAGGTTAGCTAATTTTAAATCGAGATGGTTAATTCTGAGTTTAAATTCGCGTTTTGAGCTTCTAACCTGCAACTCGCCAACACTTGTTCCGTTTTTTAATTTCGTCGGATCATAACTGAAAAAATGAGTCTAGTTTCCGAGATGTGGCTGGCTCGATTTGCTCGAGCCCTCTTTGATGCAACCACATTAATTCGACGTATTGGCTGTCGAATTAAAAACGAAAATGTATTTGGTAGATTCAGGAGTTTACAAAGAGTTTCGTTATGAACGAGAGTATTATATAATAGTATTAGGGCTCTGTGGGACAAGACGGCCTCGTGGTTAGCACAAATGTCTCATCTGCCAGAGGTTCTGGTTTCGAGCTTGACCTCAGCCAACCCTGGATTTTCGGGAAAATAATGGCCCTGGAATGTTTCGTGCTCGTGTCGATCTTGGCACGTAAAAATTCCTAGGAATTTCCGTTTGCAATTACCTAACAAAACTGTACCTCTCGCCTTTTGGTCCTACGGCTTCGGATAGGAGCATGTTAAACTTCCAAGGGCTGAGTGCCAGCGTATATGGTGGATTGTAGTGCACCTTCTGGCAAATTTGTGTGATGTAAAATGCGTTCCACCTTTTAATGAATATCTTTAGTCCCGATTTTTTTTGTGATGATAGCTCAGTCAGCAAATCATTAAACATTTAAATCCGGAAAGTATATGATGCTGGACTGAGTCTGCGCTATGTTCAAATTTTTTTACGATGTATTGGCCATAAATTAAAGGGGCGAGTGAAAAACGTTTTAAATCGGGAAAAAAAGTGAATCACTGTCAACAATTAACCCCCAAAACAACGCAAAAAATATGTGATATCTGTCCAAAACAAAACTTGTTAAGGAGTCCTTCCAAGTTTTTGCCGTTTGCCAAACCTCCTGATTGGTTAATAGCTGGAGACTATAAAACCAAGGAGCTCCTCACTACTTTTTTTTCGTGGACTCCTCGAAGTAACTAAATAATTTTGTTCCCTTCTTTTTCAACCTTATTCAGTTTTCCTTCATATATATTTTTTACGACGTATTGGCCATAAATTAAACGGGCAAGTGAAAAACGTTTTAAATCGAAAATAAAAGAGAATCACTGTCGACAATTAACACCCAAAACAACGCAAAAAGTGAATAGTGTTCTTTTTTTCCGGGGAGATTTTTTCCGAGGGATATTTTTTCCGGGTATATTTTTTCTGGGGATCTTTATTTCCGGATATTTTGTCCTAGGACATTTTTTATCGATTACCTTGTAAACACGCGTACCAAAATTTGTAAAATCCATCGGAGCCACACACAAAAGTATGCAAAGCATGAAGGTCCCGTATCATATACTTTCCGGATTTAAATGCTAAATGATTTGCTGACTGAGCTGTCATTACACAAAAATCGGGACTAAGAAAATTCATTATACGGTGGAACGCATTTTACATCACACAAATTCGCCAGAAGGTGCACTATAATCCACCAGATGGTACAAGTTTTCGGATGTCGAGATCCCCGTTTGCTCTGACCCTTGAAATCCACTCACCCCATGCCCTCCACGCTGTCATCACTTTCGTTTTTAATGGGATTATCCAAAGCTTCGATGATGCCTGATCTGTGAATTGGATTGCAGAATATACTAAACACTTTATTGTTAGGCTTTGCTTGTGTAGACTTTTGTTGTTTTTTTTTGTTAATAAATTTTGTGGAGCCTTATGTCATATGAAGCAAACGGGCTCAATTTTGAAGTTTTGGACATTTTAGAGGGAGAAAAAAGTCTAGTATTAAGTAGAGGGACAAACCCACAGATTCTAACCGGGAAACCTCTGTTCATAGCAGGGAGCCAAGATAATGATCAGCGTCAGAATAGATCCCATAGGATGGTGATCTCTTCACATTACTGACTGATACCAACTGGCTTTACTACAGACTCGCGTCCTCTCCAGTCACTGACCATTATCATCTTCTCAAGTTTAGGCAGCTAGCCCAAGCTCCGTAATTACTGCACCTGCGATGATCACGTAATGCGAAGTTTCAAATGGTTGTGAAACTTCATGCTTTTCATAATTGTGTGTGGCTCCGATGGATTTTAACAAATTTTGGTACGCATGTTTACAAGGTCGGAAAAAAATATCCCAGGACAAAATATATCCCGGAAAAAATATCCCCGGAAAAAAAGAACACTATTACTCTTTTAGTACCCACCAAACACATGGAATGAGCACGATACAACTTTTGGTGATCAACAATGCACAAATAATCAGTGTGAAGGAAGGAACAATAGATTCTCTCACTGCCTCAAAATTGGGCGCCCAACATGACTGAATGACGTGTTTAATTCTTCGACGCGGGCTTCGGGAGGCCAGTTGAATGATAGTTTCCAATTTTTTTTTGAAAACAGTTATTTACCTGGCCTCCCGAAACCCGCATCGAAGAATTAAACAAGTCATTCAGTCATGTCGGTCACCCAATTTTGTTTACCGGGGTTACTTTACTTTACGTTATTCAGTTACTGAAGCCTCTTAAGGGCAGAGAGCCATGCCGTCCATCTGTCTTAATCTTAACCTAATCTAACTTTTAGAATACATCCCCTAACCTAACCTAACTTAAAGACTACAACTACAGCCTGAAACAATGAAGAATCAACTATGACTCAACTACGTACAGTACGAGCTGACGCACGCTAAATCTAGACACACGCTAGTGGACCAACGTATGGACGGAGGATGGACATAAATATACAATTCTAATGCTTCTTTTTAAAATTGCGCGAACAATGGCCGTACACATGATAAACCAGGCCGTACCAATGACAATAAAAAGGAAGTGAAAAAAGCCAACAAATTATTAACTGAACATAAAAGGCTTCGCCAGTTAGAAAAGGACCTTGTTTCTTATGAAACTCCCAGCTGTGAAACCACACAAATAAAAATAGATTACAGTTTACTTGAACGAAAAGAACTATAATTTGAACTCCAATTCAAAGGCAGAAACCAAAACAAAACAAATCCCCAAATAATAAAACCCCTGCCAACACACTCACTGACATGGTCCAATTTAACACAAACTGCGTTCACTTTCTGATATTATATACTAAGGAATAAAAACAATCCTTGTTCCCTGGAATTGGAGTTCAAATTATATTTCTTATCGTCCAAGTGAACTCTAATCCGTTTTATTTGCATTCTATTGGCTAAACGACATTGCTGGAAAATGTTTAAAACCAATCGTCTTGGTATGCTTTGCATAGCTCTACATGTAATTCAGGGTTCGTACGAATCCTTTAAAACCTAGAAATGTCCAGGAAATTCCATGCCCGAAAAAGTGCTTGAAGATCTTGAAAAATGATACACGTATCGTCAGTACGGTGATAAACGGAAAGTAGAAGATGTGACTGAAGAACACTGCAAAATTTAGCAAGAATGCATTCGCTAAGCTAAGAGTGAATAGTTTTTTTTCACCTGGGGATTTTTTTCCGGGGATATTTTTTTCCGACGGATAATTTTTCTGTGGATATTTTTTCCGGGATTTTTTTCCTGGGATGTTTTTTTCCGGGATTCGTTTACAAAGGCATATAGGGCCTATATACCAAATTGTTAGAAAATTGGTGGGGATTTTAAAAATCAAACATGTAATGGGAGGCCAGTGAATGACTGGGTCAGCTGACCCGGACACGGGAATCCTCTCCACATACCCCTATTCAGTGCTGGAGCAGGAGGGGGCCGAAGGGGGCGGCCGCAACGGGCGCCGAAAGTGGAAAGGGCGCCAAAAACGCTGCCCTACCCCGAAACTGCCCAACCCCGAAAAAGAAAATTGAAAAAAAAAGTTGAACTTAAAGAAATGTTCATTTGATGAAGCTAGACTAAATACAACTGGTATTGAAAATTCATTTGTTAGTTTATGATAGAGGTACCTCTGACTGGCAAAAACTCGCAAAAACTTGAATCTGGCAAAACAAATACTTAATTTTCGGCCAGCTGTTTGGGACTCATTCACAATAAAAATGTTTAAACACTAAAAAATGTGCGAGCTGCCACAAATTGTGGACTTCACACAGCCACCATGTTGGAAAACCATCCAATATGGCGGCTGTATGAAGTCCACAATTTGTGGTCTTTTTTAATGGGTTATATTTTTATTGCGAACAAGGCCCTAATTCCTGGCCTAAAATTAAATAATTGGTTCCAAACTCATGTTTTTGCTAGTTTTCTTGCCAGTCGGGCACCTCTGTCATAAACTAAGTACATTAGTTATCCTTCGAAGTAGCTAAATACGTTTGGCTCACCCGTATACCTACCTCACCCCTTCATGTCCGATTCTTGTGCTTTCAGTGTGTTGGAATTATCTTTCTGGCATAGTGATGGGTTCACATTTGGGTAGATATGCCAAGAACCGTTTGGAAAGGGAGGGGGAGGTTGCAATCTGCTGTATACGATTAGCTTTAAAGTGGGCGCTCAATGAGCTACTGGCCCCGGCCGCTCAAACGCCTTGCTCCGGCACTGCCCCTATTTAAAGCATTAAAATGTTATTAACCGGATCAAAGAAGAAGGGGAGGGAGTAAACTCTTTTATCTTTAATCCTTATCGTTTGGTTGGCCCGTCTTCTATCTCTTCCCTCCGTCGCTTCGTTGTTTAGTTATACCGAGAAGTCGATAATTTCTTAGACAGCTATTTTCATGCATATGTAATGCACACCCACACCACACATTGTGTCTTACTGAATAAATCAACGTACCCAACGTATATCGACCTCGTCAAAGTATACTTTGCAACGAATATGGCCTACACTGGTAAAAAAAGTGCTCCAGTATCCATCTCGACTTCGCGTGCGCATTTCCGGAAATGTTTATATTTGATTTAAACCGGCTGAAAACGTTGCTAGCTAACTATATATTAGCTAGTTAGCTAGAGTGTGTCATGAAAACAACGTAATGCATCTTCTCTCTACGAGTGGTGGGCACTCAATCTTTGACTTATAGTTTTTCTTTATCCCTGCACCTCTGCCTTACATTTTCCACAATTTGAAAGATTTCGGTCGTACTGGCATTTATCCTGAGCATGACAAAATATATTCTTTTAGTTGATCAGTTGTCTGATAGTGAGGCCGCCTCTTTATCAAACAGTCAATCTTTTAACAATCCGATGTCAACAGGGGCTTGTCATCCGTCGCTCGCGCGTCGTATGGCAACCTACTAGCGACTAGCGTGTTTCTAGATTCGAAAAATGTGGTAATGACTTGTAGAGTTCCTGGCGGTTTCCGTTTACCCATGTAACTGCGTAGATCACGAGAATAGTTTCAATTAAAAATGTCCATTCCCAAAAAAAAAAAAAAAAAAATAGTTTCCTGCAGCATAAATATTTACGTTAGTTCAAATATTAAATTTACGCGCCTCTCGCAAATATATGGAAGGGCCAACCCGGATGGCCCTGGCTGGCCAGAAATAATAAGAGTGCTGAATTGATCGCACACTTACACGGAAAAGTTACTCTTTTTCTGAATTTCTGCTGTTTCAATGGCCCTGGTGGATTTTTGTTTGTATTGGTCGTTTAGATTGTTCATGTGACACATACTGACATGATTCTAACACTTCTGATACGTTCAAGACCTCTTTTTTTCGCGATACTATCAGGATATATAAAACGACAGATTAATCTTTTCTAGTGCAAGTTAAGCCGAGCACATGGCCTAAACGACGTCGGTGTACCTTGTTGATATTTGCTTTCTGGTCACTCTCTCTTGCCATTGCCCCTCCTGTTGCGTCATGACGTCATCGGTTTCAATCAAGCAAAGTTGGTGTCACGAATGACGGCTGGTTTCGTGTGTCGTGACAAATAACAGCCCAAATAGAAACTAATAACGTTAATGACTGTCATAAATCACAGTTCTTAAAATATTTCAATTAGGATAATTGCAAGTTTTGGCCAGTATGATGACACATCACTACTCGTAACTACGAAACTAACTGCAGATCGTAAGTGGCTCTGCATACGGCGCGCAAATCTTCGTAAATCGTTAAGGTTTTTATTTCCAGTAACTTTAAATACGATCCAAAATTCCCTACAGTGTTTACTACAATGTAGCAGCTAAGAATACTGAGGTTTCCTACTTTTTTTTAAGTTAGATTATTTAAAGCAAATGGTTTGTTATAGTGAAAATAGCAAAATCGTCTGCTATAATCTTGGATGAATAACTGGTATAACATGTGTTGGAACATTGTTGTGATCACTAGCATTGTTACAAACTCATGCTGACGTTGGTTTATTGTTGATTATAAAATGTATTGTTAAGGGACCGTTCATAAATAATGAACGGTCCCGGGCCGGCGAAACTCCGCCCCCGGCCCCCGGTGGGGTCATGAAAATTTTTATATGTAGAGGAAGAGGGGGCTACATTTTTTTTGAGGTCCTATCAGGAGGGACGTGAGGTCAGAGAAAAAAAAGGGAGAGTGTAAGTCAACAGCAAGTTACAGAATGTTAAATTTATTTAGCTCAGCACATTCCACAAGGTATTAAAGTAGGCCTAGTACGTTTCGTACACTCATTTCATGAAAATTAAAATTGCAATACAATTTTTTTTGGGGGGGGGGGGTGCAAAGAATTCTCTAATACCAGAAGGTGAGGGAGCTCATGAATTTTTTTTTATACTGACGACAACAATCCGCCAGCCCACCCCCGTTGGTAAATAATGAACGGTCCCTAAGAACCAAAGCGTAGAACGGTTAGCTGTAGGCTTATGACATAATGGAAGAATTAAGGGTCAAATTAATACTTCATCCTAGACAAGCAAACGCTAT
>JAHWFP010230966.1:0-26773 GCA_023313725.1 Lithobius niger
TGTTCACAACTTAAAAACGCTCAAAAATGTACGAGCCCAGCTGCAGGTCAATAATCACTCGCCCGCCATCTTGAAAGTAACGTCATAATTGTTATTACCGTCACATTCAAGATGGCAGGCGAGTGATTGTTGACCTGCATTTGTGCCGTGCAGTTTTGTGTGTTAAAGTTCTGAACAAGGCCTGTAAGATTATGGCCAACAATTATTAAATTGTGGATTTTATGTACGTATGGGGTTTTAGTGCATGTCAGGAACATCCGTTTTATTCGAGCTTGATTGCTTGGGGAGTATTCTTGACGGCATTCGAATTCTGCCTCGGGAATGATTTTGTTGTTGGGAGAAAAAATTGAGGGTAGAAATTTTCTCATTGCCTGTGCTTTCTGCACCGTTTTGCTATTCTTGGGGAAGAATTTCGCAATTTAACTCTGGAATAATTCTTCCATTCATGAATTATTTACCCCTGTATTGGCTAAAAACAAATGGGTTGTGAGGCCTGGTCTCAACTCAAACCTCAGCCATCATAATTAGCCATACATTTACTTTGGTTCAGTATGTTATCATGGTGTGTTTTAGGATACTGGGACCTGCTAGGTGTAAGTGTAACTTGGAAAAATTAAGACAGATTTGGGGATAGCTTAAAAACACAAGTAAATCTTCGAAAATGTATGTCCCCTAGAAATCGTAACACAAGTTTTATTAACCCAGTTTTAAGATACACTTTACCACACATTAATGAACTAACGTCTACTTGAATTTTCGGTGGAATTCAGTCAAGATATGACTGCAGTCGTGCACCTTCTTCAGAAGCAACTATATGGCTCGGCCTCGGTTTTTTTTTTGTTTATGTGCTTCACATGCTTCCAAAATCGTAACGCATAGATCATCCAGAGTTCCTACATAATTTAATTTATGCAGTCGAACTTGTAATTAGGAATATTGTTGCATTTTTTTCAATCAGTCTTAACCTACCCACTCAAACAAAAATTTACTGTAGGCATTGTATACTATCAATACACAAATATGCAGTATATACAATATACACAAATTATAACAATTCAGGGCCGCAGGTGGGGGGGGGGGGCGTGCAGAAGCACTGTTTCCGCCCCCTCCCCTACCAACAGTAGAATATATCTAAAAGGAACGATAAATCTGCAAAGAAACTACAAGTAGGTGATAAATACCTAACAAAAAATTACTTTTCCTCAGAATTTTAGGAAAAGAGACCACATTATTTTTATGGTTTGTCCGGGAACCCCTAAAATGTAGAGTTGCGGCCTCAGTTGGTCTTGCTGTTAAGGACATGATCATGTGGCAGACATACAGCTACAAGAAGAATCGTGTTATGAAGCACTTGCGTTAAAAGGGGAGCGAAAACAGGTGGTAAAATAGTAATTGTACCGTCCACATACTTGAGCCCCATGTGCGGCACATTTGGTCAAGCTTAGCACGTGACCAGCTGGCTCCGTTTACAGTGGGAGGGTGGGTAACTGATTTTTAAAGAAACTTCCCTGCCTAGCCGTTTATCCCCTAACCAGGTGGTTGCCGGAAAAATCAACTTGTGCTGTTGATATAGAGCAATGAACAGCACTTCCCGCAGTCTTCTTTTAAGACGGCAGCTGCTGCCTGAACAGGGCCAGGTGTTGGATGGAAAAGAAGTGCGTGAAGGAACCATTCTTAGGTGGTGGTATCACAATCCACCATTCCATTGTATACTGGTCTGTATGTAGGGAATTCATATACAAAAATGTGCAGCTGCTCACATCTAAATAAAGCATGGGTGCATGTTCATGTAACCGTTATGAGAAATGTGGAGCTTGGCTGTTGGCAGAGTGATAAGATTTCATAACGATCAAACTGGGGTTGCACATTTTATATATATAATAAACTATATTTCGTCGTTGCCTCCCCCTTCCCTTAACTTTTTCCAGCGGTGGTTTTTAATGTTTTTCCTCACTGTTTCCTAGTTCTTTGTGTGTAGCCTAATCTAGTTTTTCACAGTTGTTTAGGTCTTTGTGTAATTTTTGGTGTTAGCCGTTGCCGTTCGTAGGGACTATAGTAGCAAAAATATAATAATATGGCTAATAGATGGTAACCCGTCTACCATTGGCGCACCCGCTGGCTACTACCCTTGGGAGGTTTTCATTACCCAGATTGCAGAAGCCGTCGCTCGCGAGCTATTCTCAGATTACGTCGTTGATGATTTTAAAGCCGTAACTCCATGATGTTACAGCCATAGCTCCATCACGAAAAATTCTGTGTTAATGCGATCATTCACGTACGTGAGCTGGGTTTGGTCTAGCATAACACAATGCCTTTATTCTCATTTGTTCAGGAGTTTAGTTTACTAGTATTATTTAGTTTGCTTTTTGTATGAGGCTTTTATTTAATTTTGGTCCAGAAAAACCACAATTTAATGGGATAAAACATTGATTTTCTTAAATGTATGAAGCATTTAGTCAATTTTACCCAAAAAAATTACGATCTAAAATGTTTTAAGGTCAGAAATCGTGAAATAACCTAGTTACAGACTCCCACCCCCCTTCACGACTTCTGACCTTAAAGCATATTTTTTTGGGGGGGGGGTGTAGCTTTGCCAGGGCTGTCAATAGACGATGTCAGATAGTAATGCAGAAAACATTGAAACAGTTAAGTTATATCTCTGTGCTGTAGGGCACTAGCAAAGCTGTATTATAAGGTCATGGGGAACTACCAAACACTCCAGCTCAGCGTCTTCACACTTAACTCACTCACCCAGAATAATTAACATATGTTGCATTATTTAGAATAGAATAGAATGGAATAGACGTTGTCGGCTAGTAAGCTATACAGCTTTTTGAAGACCCGAGCAGCAGATGTTAAGTTGAAGGAACTACCATCGTAAACAGTTGTTTTTTGCCGCAGGAGGGAGGAAACTGGAGTACCCGGAGGAAACCCTCGTACAACGGGTGGGAAACAACCGGAAAAAAACCGCTACATGTACACTTCCCTTCTCAAGATCGAACCCGGGTCTGTAGGAAGCCAGAGATGTACAGCTGGGACTAAGATGCCTATCGAATCTGACGCCCCAGTGCTCGCAGCTATCCGTGCAACTGAATGTAGCGTAACAGCTTTTATTGTAGCGCAACTTTTATTAAAGGCACAAAACTTATAGACGAGCTGGTATTTATTGCTGTATTTGTACAATGTTTATCATTATTGTTGTCATATCAGTATAAGAGTATTGACACAGTACTAATCGGGCAGTGACTAGATGTGACTGTAACAATTTGTTGGCTAAAGGTAACTTAGGTGGTCTTTCTAAAAAAGACTTGTGGTTTGTAGCAGTTTCTTCATGACGTTTTGGAGCCATTTCACTCTGACCCCGTTGTTCAAAACAATAAGGTGGAAATATTGTTCACACATTTTTTTGAAGTTATTTGATAGGATAGCAACCCTAGAAATGATTTTGAGCATGAGACGAATAAGGGACCCTTCCCAACTGTTCACGGCAGCTGCGCAAGGGGATGCACCATGATTTGTGTGAAGGAAAATCCGCCGATGCCGAGGACAAGTGAAAACGGTGATCCGAAGCAGTGTGTCCCAACATTCAGTAATTTTTTTACGGCCAAACGAAAGCCTTTACCCCAAAACTGGTATAGGAAAGAATTGTTAAGCAGATCAATTGAGGTATTCTAGCACAGTATACATATCGGGGGGGAGGCCCTTATGTTGCCCCTAAGCCATAATGTTAGGTGTGCACTGGTACTTGTGTTGTCTGATGGGAATGATAATTTATTTGCCCTAACATCACCGTCGCCCACTGGCTCGGTAAAGAGTTAAAACTCTTATGTATACGCCCATCCCTAAATGACTTAACACTTAATGGGGTTCTTTCGGTACGTGTGAGTGACCGGGAACAGTTTGACCGTTCGAGTTATACTAAAAGTGGTTTATTGTATATGTATTGGTTATAGTGTAGGATTTACCAGTGGAAAAACATACATTAGTTATCTAGTCGATGCATACTATTAGCGATGTCTGCTTTAGGTTGCCTTTTCGTGGGACTAGGCTTTAAAGGCCTCCTGCTGTGGGCTTGTTATATTTTCTTCTGGTTGTTTGCAAACTGATAGCAAGGCCAAATGACTTGCTTCGGAAAGATTTTTTGTGTGTTCTAACCCTTTCTTGTCATCAACTCTTGTTTCACTAGCTGGTGTTTTGTTTCCCAAGCCCCGAACTCCAGATGGTAGACCAATATGTGCAAGAGGTCACAAGACCTTGTACTAACTACTATGTTTGATCTTGGGTGGACAAGCATGAATTCGTCAGTCTCTGTTTTTTTGGTGCGGAATTGGAGCCATTTCTTTCTGGGAAAATGGTAGGGTAGCCAAAAGGGATGTTTTCGGTTTGTTGGTTCCTGGGTAGTAATGCCAAGTGGGGAAAATATGTGAACAGTTTATTGTTCTCCATTTAAATAGCATGTTCCCGTGTTTATTTTTTTTTATAAATTCACAACTTTGAAATTGCATATCGTACGTACAGTATAGGACTTTGAGTGTTGTAGGCAAGTTTAACAGAAAGATGCTGCATTTATAAAAAGATAATGTAGACCAATATCTACCGTATCAACAAAAGGAGAACAACAGTGCATAAGCCTGTAATTGAACAGCAGTTCTCCGGTAGCAATGAAGCTACTGTTTTGTACTTTTAGATGCTAGGTTCTGTAAAGTAATCCTCGAGTCTTAGTGGTAAAACTGAAGGGAGAACTACAAGAGTGAGTCGAGGGGGGGGGGGGGGGGGTTTAGGATCACTGCAAACTTTGTGAGAAGTGTCCGGGTGCAGAAAATTCTTGCTGGACAATATTTCCTACAGATTTATTTTCAAATTTTCATCGACTTATTTAGTAGGTAAACCATATTTCAGCAATTTTTCACAGTTGAACCTCGTCCAAGGTTGAACTGTGCAATTTCCCATGAACCTCCGTTCGGCCATATTCTCTACCCTTTCCTCTGGAGACTTCTAGCAATCGAGCAAACGCAGCCGTGGTTAGTGTCCTCTTTTCCAAACCAAGTGGATGCTGGCTTGAATCCCACTATTTAGGCTAGTTAAAAAAATAATGCATGGAAGCTAATGTGCGATCGGAAGGGTTAATTATGCTGTGATTAGACTCAATACATTCTATAAACTTACATGTATTAATGGTCCCACTCATTCGTTTTCTTTTTCTTACAGATTCTTTTGTAAATAGCCAAGAATGGACATTAAGCCGTTCAGTGCCAGACCTCCGTTTGGTAAGTAGAGTGCAGATTTGTTTCTTCCCCTTGAGTAGCTGACTGAACAAGAGCTTCGACCAAAATTAAAAAAAAATTAAAACTAGTATTTGTAATGCTTATTTACGTTGCTTATAGGTTGGCATCTAATCTGTTTAAAACAAGCTAGCTTAATAGTGCATAAATTTCAGTAAAGGCAACTCTATCGTCTTTGGCAGGCGGCAGCAGATATCTGCTGCGTGGAATGTTGAAGTGAAAGGAAATGTGACATGCATAAGGAACATGCTACTTGCCATATATGTGTTGTCAGTGTATTTTGCCTCGTTGTCTCGTGTTTGAAAGAAAACGACATCAATATAGATTACATCAGCCTACTGCTTTAAGTCAACATGCACCACATAGTTTTTAAATATTTTATTGAAATGCTCCTTATCAATGCATTGTGATGACTGATTGGGTGTGTTCTGAAGAACTTAAAAGTACATGCCTCTGTATTGGCTCTCCTGTATGACTCAGTTCTGCTACATTAGTTCAAATGTTTGTAAATGTTGCAAACGCTTATATTTTCCTGTTTTTCCCACGTAAAAAAGGTTTTGCTACATTCATTCAAACGTGTGTTATTGCTGCAAAAGCTATATATGCGCAGGATGCTCGAAAATAGGGAAAGAGTGTGGCTTTTTTACTTGTTAGGTATTTACAGGTCTCCGTTTCTAAGTTGAATAAGTAAAATATCTCTCACAGAGTCTCTGCCACAGTCTCTGCGTAATAGGTACGTACGCCTACAACAAATCAAAACAAGAACCAATTGTTCAGCACCACTGGAAGTCAAACTCTTGAGTCACTTTTGTCTTTTCTAGTAAGGCATACTGCTGTTGAGGTTTTCTTTTGTAATAGGAACAGAAGTTTCTGTCTTCTAGTTAAAAGCATTATGATTTCTGCCAAGTCAGCAGTGTGAGCATCATGCAACTCGGTTTAGGCATGTGTCGCTTCTCCCCCATCCCTTCCCAAATTTTAAGCCTATCCACAAGTCTGTGCTGTGAGGGAGCTATTCACGATAAACGTTGCTTGGCCCTCCCCCTATTACTGAGCCGTGTCAGTATGGCTCAGCGGTAGGACCTTGGCCTTTGGTTTAAAGGTCCTGGGTTCGATTCCCCGCTCAGGCAGTCTGACATATAAGTCCAAAAGGCAACGTAAATAGATTTGCATCTGTATTTTGTTATTATCAAGCATCGTGCACGTAAATAGCTTTTGCACATTTACACACGTTTGAATGAATGTAACAACAGTCTTGTAAGTTTCGTACGTGGGGGGAAAAACGAAAAATAAAAGCGTTTGCAACACTTACACGTATTTGAACTAATGTTGCAAAACTGAGTTGTACAGGAAACCAACATGGAGGCATGTACCTTTAAATTAATGAAACATCGTAGGGAGTCTACCTCAAAGCTCATTAGATGACTGGTGATAGTAGGTCATTCTACAAAGATTCCCAGCTATTTCAATTCTGTTTTTTTTTCCTGCTTTCATGGTTAGATGTTATATAGTGTGTACAGGTATGGGGGGAGGGGGCAAAAATCTCTATATTTTTTTAAATTTATTAACATTTAAATCTCCACATTTGTTTTATCATCAGCCTTCTTCATACAATGCTCTTTAGTTGTCTATATTTAGGTAAAAAAGGAAAGCCTTGGACATAACTAGAGCTCTAGGTAGTATAGCCTGTTCCTTCGGACATTACTGTAGGACCCATGGTTTTATTTATTATTATTTTTATTTTAACGTGTTTATGTATGGTGTGTTGCGACAACCCTATCTGTAACCTTAGGCTATGTGACAACATTTTTTATTGGTCTTGCACACCATTTATTGGATCTGAAAAAATACCAATAAGTGATACCAAAAGATAAGAACGTGGGGGATAACGAATTGTCAATGGATGTGAAACTAATAACGACTGTTCTCAAAATCTGCATTTTCCGTTAGAAGGTGACCTTTGTTGTGTAATAGGCATGGTTTTCAAGATGACAGCATGTCCCAGCATAATTGCAGCCAGTCATTGACTTAAAGCAAACAAAGAAATCAACCATTCTGCTTTGTAATAGACATAAGCATTGCAAGAATTGAAATCCATTCATTCTTCTCTGAAGTTAGTTATTGCACACTTTTTTAGCTGAACTAACCAGCTTAACTTGGATGGATTACTTTCCCGTTACAAAAAATTTCCCCTATTACACCGTTAGGTAAAATTCTATTCAGTCTCTGGACTATTAATTGTCATTAGTCTGATGTGATTGGGTTGCCTCAAACGGCCATTGCGTCACTAATCAACAATATCAGAAACAAAGCACACCTTATTTAGTAACCATCTCGCTATGCCACATTTCATTGTGTTTTACAATTCTTTGTAAATAGTTGCAGCCCAACGAACGCGAACGAACCTTCCAACGTCTATTTCAAATCATTGTTGCCGATTTTTGCTACAATTTTGATCAAAATCGGCCATTAAAAGCATAAACCAGTAGACCCCGCCATCGCAAAAACATGGTTACGGAGAAAATGGCTGACACATACTACTCTTATAGTTATTATAGTTGTGACATAGGTTTCACTAGTGGATTCCAAGTTAACTTATATAAGTCCCACACTCTCAAGGTGTGGACAGACAGAGTAATTACTAAAGGAGTACAAGTTATACAGCAGCCCTCCATTAATGGCAAGGTTCCTCTGGCGGGTGTGCATCTAGAAGGGAGTTTTATATGAGTGGCTAGGCCACACGTGAGATAACCAAATGTTAGGAAGGAAGAAACACTAGTTAGCCCAAAACCTCCTACACCACAATAGTATTGCAAAATAATTAATGAACACCATTAATGAATAATTAGTGAATGATTCTTGTGTGTGGTTGCTTTGAAATGATTTTGTTGTTCAGTCTGGATTGTGACCAATTTTCCTGGTCTGAAATGCATGCATGCTCTTGTTTCCTTCTGTAGACCGCAGAGTATTGGCTAATGATTTGTGTAGGGCGTTAGTCGTAGAAATGTGTACATTGTAAAAATTAAGCATACTGTACCCTACATAGAAAACAAAAACGTGTTTAAGATAAGGATAAACTGAATTGAAGTCAAAACAGGAAAGGAAAACAAACAAGTTTCTCCTGTGAGTTTTAGATACCAGTGCTCCTGTACATTTAGTTCATGTGAAACCTTAATGCTGTATTCAAATGGTTTTGTACGATTTTTACTTTTGAACACAGTAAGTAGCATCTTCAGCCTACATGTTCTGGTTGGCATTGGCTGGTTTACAGTGTTGCCTAACAACAACATTTTAAATGGTGTAAAGCAGTAAAACAGGTCATTTAGAGCCTCATAATAACAGAACTACTTTACCAATTTTGATTACTTTTAGAAAAGCTTAATCTGCATGGCCGTATCTTTAAAGTGTGGTAAATTCAGCTTTGTGGACCAAATGGTTTGATGTAATGGGAGTGCTATAGAGTAAAGTCTTGAACCCCAACACCAACAAGAAGCCAAACACTAGTTCCATAATTCCAGCGTAAGTCCAGGTTTCAGATGTGGTCCAACGGATTTGCAACATCCTAGAGAAAATGCGATGAAGGCTTTTACGTTGCCTGTTTGCAACATCCAATCTGACAAAGCCCACGTTTCAAGTTTCCAAGCTCAACTCTTGTATTGTCGCTAGGGGAATTTGCAGTGAGTATCAATTATTAGGCGCTGTATTTGAACGAATTTGTACAATAGCTACTCACACAAGGATTACGCAATAGCAGCATGCCATGCGCAACAGGTTGCCCATTGGTTAAGCAATTGGCTACTACTTCCGATTGGCAACCGACTCTGGGTTGATGACTGGGGTGCAGTCATTGGAGAGATCCCGGTTTGCCTGCACATAATAGCGAGGAGAACTAGGAAGTGTTGACCACGTAGTTGACCCTTGATTGCGTGTACTAGCCTGTTACATTTTAATAAATTTTGGTATGCGTGTTTATCGAGCCATACGAGCTAATACCAAATTTGGTTAAAAAAACGGCGAAGAAACATGAAAAGATTTGTTCTTATTACCGCTGGAAAACCCTACATAACCTGTTAATTTCGCATTCATTGATCCTCAATGGATGTCTCCCTGGAGATTTCTTAGTTGCTTGTAGCCGCCTGCTCGGTAACCCAACTGCGCGTGCGTGCGCAGTCGTCCTTAATAAAAGCGATAGCGCAGAGGCTTACGGCATTCATTTTCCTCCAGTGACGTCTTCACGTTGCTTGGTCTCCCATACCTTTTTGTTTCGGAAAAACCTGGTTTTCCTGCCCGTCTGCTGCTCTCGTCCATCGCCGACAACCATCTGTTTTCGGATGGGCCATCAACGAGCCCTGCCGTGCTGCCTGCAACTGTTGAAACAAGCCCTGCTTCAAGCTAGCCATCAAACTCCAGATTCACCGACGCAGACTCCAACCGCCGCCGACTCTCCGATGCCTCCCCGCGACTCGCATCCCACCGCCAAGCCGCCATCACGCTGTAACTCGTTCCGAGACAAACAGGCCTGCCCAGACAGCCTTCGTTCCGATAATGCTGCACGTGTCTGGATTGGACCCAACTGGCTGACTCACGCCTGTGACCGCTGGCCGACGCTCTGCCACTTCATGCTGCTTGATGTCTACTCATGTCAACGGACTCCTACTAGCCCAGCCGCCCCGGCCGCTGCTTCAAGCTCGGCTTTGGATTGTTCCCACCTACGACGGACTTCACCAGCCTAGCAACGTCGACAGTTGCCATCTACGATGTCTAAAAAAAAAAAAAACCTCCCGTTTTGTTTTCGTTTCAGTTGATTCCAATAACGAAGAACGCCCACACGGCCAAGAACGGACCCCAACTAGCCCAGCCGCCCTGACCGCCGCTTCCAGTCCATTCCTCCCAGCTGGCTTTCGTTTCGGCCGACAACGAAGAAGGCCGCATGCTCAAGGAAGACATCGTGGCTCCTCCCCCGTTCACTCCCGGGGCTGACCCACCTTTCCAAAAGGTCAGCTTTGGATTGTTATAACGTACCCTGCAACCTCGGCACCTCCTAACGACAAACCGTCGTCCTCCCGATTTGTTTCCGTTTCGGTTGATTCCGACAACGAAGAAGACCACGGACTCAAGGGAGAAATCGTGGCCTAACTAGCCCAGCCGCCCGTGGCCACCGCTACTTTGTTTTCTCCTGGTTTGCATTCGTTTCGGCCGGCAACCGAAGAAGGCCACACGTGCAATGAAGACATCGTGGCTCATTTCTCGTTGACTCCCGGGGTTGATCCACCTTTCCAAGTACGGCTTTGGACTGTTCCCACTGACGTTGGACCTCAACAACGGTTGCTTTCCCGACAGCACCAAACTCGTCTCAATTGTGGTAAAATCACGTCCTCAGGGAAACTGATGTTGTTTTTCCTCACCCAACAGCCCGTCTCGTCCGTAACTAACCTCACGTCTCGGCAGAAAGACAACAGGAACCAACCAACACCAACGCTCGTCTTAATCATGGTTAACAACCCACGTTTAGAGAAAACCTCGAAACTAACGCCGTTCCTTCCCCCCCTCCCTCCCACCACACACCTCGTCTCAACCTTAACGTCTCTACTAACAATCAAGACAACAGTGCTGCCCAAACAAAGCACGGCTCATTCGTGGCTAAAAACCCTAGTTTTGAGTGAAGTTTCAAAGTGGCTGATGTTCTCAAACCTCGCTGCTGTCTTGACCGTGAGTAACCCCATGTCTTAACAACAAATCAAGTAACAAGTTGCTGTCCACCCCAATGTTCGTCTCATTCGTGGCTATAACCACGTGTGGAGTGAAGTTTCAAGACGGATAGAGATTTTAACTTATGCTGCTGTTTCGACCGTAACTAACTCCACGTCTCGAGCAAAAATCAAGACAAGACAAAGGTTCCTGTCCACACTGATGCTCGTCTCATTCGTGGCTTAAAAACCCACGTTTTAAGTGAGGTTTCAAGACAAGAAGGAGGTCTCAACCCTGCTGTCTTGACCATGACTAACCCCACGTCTCGAGTGGAAATCAAGACATCTATTACTGTCCACACGGAAGATCGTCTCTTCTTGGCTAGAATCCACGATTTGAGTGAAGTCTTCAAGACGGGTGACGTTTTCAACCTTTGGTGCCTGTTTCGACCATGGCCAAAATCACGTCTCGAGTAAGAACAAAAAAAAAAAATCAAAACAACAGTTATGACCCACACTGACGCTTGTCACATTCGTGGCTAACCCCACGTTTCGAATGAAGCTTCAAGACTTGACATTTTCAATCTCCCATGAGTCCCGACCGGGGCTGACTCCACCAAAACAAAAATTGCGGTTTAACACCAGGACAAGCCTCAAGAATGGCAAAAAACCAACATTTTGTGTGAAGTTTCAAGACGGGAGCTGTGTCTTCTCCGACATGAAAAACAAACCGGACTACACCAGCTGGGGCTAATTGTCACAGCCCGAGTTGTGGTCAACTCCCCTTAATCACACAGAACGAAGCTGCAACAAACCACAAGATGGAAGCAGAAGCAACTCTTCCGTCAAGCCGGAAGCAAGGCCTGCACAATCATCCCGATCATCATGTTCTAAAAGTGCGAGATTTTTAAAAACTTTTAGGGAAAGCCTGCTTGTAACCGGGACGCCCGTCAAGGCGGTGTCCGCTGCCTAACTTTGGTCTCCTGTAAATGCGAAATAAACAGGTTATGTAGGTTTTCCAGCGGTAGGCTAATAAGAAAGCTTATTTTGCCGGCCCTCCGGTCTGGCCGGCTAAAATGGTTTCGTTTACCTAGGAAAACATTCGTAGCCTACACCCGCCCTACCTCCCCTCTCGAGTCACCGCCTGACAAATTGAGAGGAAATAAATGCCGTGAGCCTCTGCGCTATCGCTTTTATTGAGGAAGACTGTGCACGCATGCACAGTAGGGTTACCGAGCAGGTGGCTACAAGCAACTAAGAAACTTCCAGGGAGACATCCATTGAGGATCAATGAATGCGAAATTAACAGGTTATGTATGTTTTCCTAGGTAAAAGAAACCATTTTTAGCCGGTCAGGCCGGAGGGCCGACAAAATGGGCATTTTTTTTAATGTGGACACTTGCAGTAGCTGTACCGCAGTTACAAATTCTCATGGTTAAACCGAGTTACATTAATCTAACTGCGACGAGTTCATTATAACTGGCACCAAGCTTATTCACTGGATAAAGAGAATCCCAACCCTTAGGGTTTTGCATATATGTACAGGTAGGTGGCGTTGAACTTCAATAGAATCAGGCAGAGCTTTCACCCTCCAGGACAAAATTCAAACTTTAGGACACCAGTGTTTCTGGCTAAACTTGACAGTTTTTTTTGTGCTTGTGAAAAGTATTTTTTTTTATTGATAGTGCAGGTGTAAAGAGGTAATATTTAGAAAGGTATGCACCATATATGGTTGACGTGAGAACTACGTAGAATACAGCATTTTCATGCAGTTTGTCGATTCGATCAGGGACAACGTCACTCATTTTTTTTAACGTCTGTTGAATATTGTACCTTCATATACGGTAGATGTATATAAATAGTTTCAAACGTCCAAAAAGAAAGGAGCTGTGGGTTTCACATTTTGTTTGTTCATTTTTTTGTTATGTAGGTTTTGTTAAAATAGAGGGCAAAAGCTCAACAAGTTTCTGTATCAGTTGAACGCCATCAAACAATGCAGATAGGTAAAAACCAAACCAAGGGTTTCATATGCCCTCAGTTGTTACTTAAACCCTGAAAAAGTTAATTGTGCGCCATTTTCACAATATTATAAGGGAATTTGTTCTGTTGCGACTATGTTTTAAGAACATGTCTTATGTACGTGGCACTTGTCTTTGCAGGGAATTGTAGGAAGTCTATCGAGTGGCAAGTCCGCCTTAGTTCATCGGTATCTCACGGGTTCTTATATGCAAGAAGAGTCTCCAGAAGGTCAGTATTGGATTTCTTCACACTCTTATCATCATGTAAGCCCTAAGGCTAGACATTGCTCTGTTGTTCATATTGAATTCCATCATGGTAATTTTGGTTTTCTTGATAATGTAGGCGGCCGCTTCAAGAAGGAGATAGTGATAGAAGGGCAAAGTTTTCTTCTACTTATAAGAGACGAAGGAGGTCCTCCTGAACTTCAGGTATGACATTTAGGTGACCAGGATACAAATTAATATGTTGCTTGCTATTTGTTCAAATTGGTTTTGGTAAGTGCCAATTCAATGGATTCATTAAACGGAGAGACTCGTCTTGTCTTTTTCTGTTTTTGCAACTGTAGTACAATGTTGAAGGCAACCAATTTCAAACCTGCTTTCAATTTTGCTGGCCATAGTTTTTCCATGAGGTAAAAAAATTAGGGTGTTGTAGCTGTTTAATGCCTAGAACCGTTACGTTAAATACGTAAGCTTTATTATTAACCTAAATGGGAAATGATCTCCAAATTAAAGACGGGCTGCAGCCAAGGCATTTGAATTGCACCTGGAAAGAAGATAGACCTTTTCCTTGAACTATAGGCATGTAGTAGTGTGATGGTGAAATATTTTGCCGCTGTATTTTTCTTGCCAAATATGTGTAATGGTGACCTTAAATGACTTCATCAGTTAAGTCTTAAATTCTAACAAAACAACGTTACTGCCTTCTACATTGTAGCTAAAAATTCCCGTTTCTGCATTGCTAGAATACTAGTGATCAGGTTCCAAGACTAAAAGAAACTTCAGCCAGATAGATCCTTCCCTCATTGGTGAAATCGTTTTGTGCCCATCCAAGAACCCCTGTTTAGTGGCCATGATGTTATCAAGAATCATTCAATCGTTCATCCAGCCATATTTTTGGAAAATGACGGGGTTGTTGTGCAACATTTGAACTGTTACTGTGTGGTTTAAAATTCAACTGTAGAACCTTTTCTGGGGTTTATTCAACTTGCACCCGTTATTGTGACACGCCGACAATGTGAGCACAAGAGCAGAGGACACTGCAGAAAACAAGACCGCTTGTTACTAGTTAGTACCATTGTAAAGTATAAACCATTTTAACACTCATTTCCGAGTCAAAACTAAGCACCTGTACTCATGTTTTCCCATGTTTCACTTGCGATGAGAAATTTTGTTTTCTTTCTGCAAACTTCCGCGGTTATATAAATCAAAGCTTTACTCATCTCTGCGCGGCAATCACTCTCCCTCACAGTTTCTGTTAGGGCTCTCTGGGGTGTGGTCGTGTTGATCACTCTGTGAGTGCGTACTGTACCTAGTGCCTGTATTTTACTATCACCATGTGCGCGAAATGTGGTCGACGTTTAACAGTTAGTGATTGGCACCTTGAATGCAACAAATGCTGCAACTGTAATTTCCGCACAAACCCTTACCCCGAGATTTGTTTGATGTATAGTGAAGGAGTTTGTAATTTCGAAAGAACTTGCACGAAATCGGATAAGCGACAAGAACATAGGATTGCAAAGAAATTATCTGCACCTCCATCGATTCTCAGGGCAGTTCTCAAGAACAAAGAATCAAGGAGCTCGCGTCTGAAGAAACTGCTACGAATTCATCGCCCAGTCCGGTTGTATATGCTAACATTAATTGTAATCGTAACGGAGTCTCGATACAGTCAACGATAATGAACTTGTGGTAAACCCGGCTATTTTGGCAGTGTTCTTGAACACGGTAACGGTGTTTTACAAAAATCGTAAAGCATCCCGTGCTCAGAAGATTCACAAGACAGTTGTAAAGTCAGTTGTTGAGCGCGAATAAAGCTCGTCGAAAATTAGTGTCTGTACTTAATTACTGAAAATACTGGTAAACAGTGCCTACTGCGGCAGACGAACGACATCAAATGATACGATGAACATGTCACCACAAAATGGACAATTCGCTAGTCCACTTAAATTTTCGGTGAACAAAATTACAGGAAATTACACAGAAACAGTGTGATACTTGGCTGCACACGTCCACCTTTATCAGAAGAACAAAGTTGCAGGGAAACGAAAACAAAGACTACATCATGGGGCTGTTGTTTTTTTAATTTTATTCGTCACTATGGCCACCACTGATCTTTACGAAAGCTCCTTGCTCAGTATTCCTCAGTCAGTACAGTCGAGCTGCTAGCTCGGGTCGCGTGAGCTGGTCAGTGTGTGCGTGCATCTTGGTAGTAATGTTCATGAGGGGTTTATTTTGGAGGTGGAACTGCCTAATGCCAAGGGAGTTCAGTCCACTCAGATGGGCGTCATTGTACAAGTTTGAAAGGAGGACTGAAGTGCGATTCCATTCATTAAGCACATCGTTCATGAACATGTATATTGAATCCTCTGCGAAACGTGTGGGACCGTCTACTTTGTGTGACGCGTAGACATCTCCACACACGTGTTCATGAATACCAGAACAATGTTCTTAACCAAAAATGGAATTGAAAACGTGAAAGCTCACAGGAGCCCCATCACCCCCTCCTCCATTTGAACTCTTACAATGAAGTCATATGAGAGGACTGGAATCTCTTTTCATTAGGCAGTTCCAACTCCAAAAAGTACCCCTTATGAACATTACCAGCCCCAAGTACCTACACACATTGACCAACTCGTACGATCGGAATTAGCAGCTTGACTCAACCAACTGTGGAACACTGAGCAAGGAATGTTTGTACGGTTCAGTGGTACCTTTAACGACGCGAAAAATTAAAAAACAATAACCCCATGATGTCTTCCATTTTGTTTCGCTGCAGCGTTGTTCTTTAGATGACGGTGGATGTGTACAGCCGCACTGTGTTATTGTGCAAGTTCGTGTTCTAATATTACGTTTTTGAGGTTGTGCGTAGTACGATGGAAAACCACCGAAATTGTGTGCAGCCAAGTATTATTCAGTTTCTGTATACTTTTCCTGTTATTTTTTCCACAGAAAATTCAAGTGGACTAGTGAATTGTTTATTTGTGGAGCATTGTTTATCTTTGCAATTGATTGTCCGTACTTAATGATTCTCTAATCGGACCGCCAGCGGCTAAGCGTTCGAAAACTCACGACACCATTTTGGGAGAAGGGCATGGGAAAGATCGCTAGCGACAAGGCCCATTCCAGTGTAGGTGGTTTGGCAGAGTCGAATTATGAGGTCCCAGCTGTTAGCGAATGTTTTCCGTAGGTTTTTCGTGAAGAGGACAAATTTGTTTATTCTTTGCTGACTCTTACTGATGGTGCACCGTTTACACTCCGCACAGACCGGTGGTTGTTTCTCTAAAACATTGGCAGTTAAGAGTTAATGTTAAGGTAAATGTGAAGAATGGCAGTAAAGAGAAAGTGGTGGAAAAGAGTAAAAAATTAGACAAATCAGCCGTTAAAGTGTGACATGACAACACTAAGTCTAGTAAGCATAATAGTAGCTCAGCCAAAAAGACAGGGCAAACGTCAAACCTAAAGACACCCCCGCCCTGTTCAATTTATTGAAACTGGGAGACGGGGCCATAAACCCAGGTCTTCTTTATTATTGAGAATGGCACTGAAATCCAGCCAAGCTTCGTGGATAGGACCTCCTGGTTGGCATGATATACCATTACCTCCCAGAGTTATTTTATAAAAAGAAGCTGAAATTAATAAATATGATCCTCCTCGTTCCATCTTTGCAAACTCTGATGATCCTGGGCGCTGCAAATCACCTCCCCCATTTGCAGCTGTTGTTCAGATCGCTTCTGGATCTTGGAGGACTGCCACGCGGAAGGGAGGGGGGGGAGGCCTCTAGGTGGCACCACTGCTACTGCATGAGACGGCCAAAGCCTCATGTTTGTTTAAGCTTGGAGAGGGTAATGCTCCCAAGATCTGCAAATACTAAGGCTCGGCCGATACCAACTTTGACCGATCCGATCCGATCCGATACCGATACGGTCCGATGCTACATTACCGATGCCGATACTTCAATGCATTACTTCCAGTAAAGTTAATGTTTCTTCAATATTCAGAAACAAAATTTGATGAAAAATTCCGAATCTCAGAGCTCCATCAGCAAGCATCTTGCATAAAGTTGCGTTTTTTGGAAACTGTTTTTGGTTTTTGTTAAATAATTTGAGAACGACTGAAGCTATCGCTCTGAAATTAGCACCATTGGAAAGCCCTCGAAAAAACGGTTAAAATGGTGTATTGGAACATAAAAAACGGACAATTTTTGGCGAAGATATCGCAAAAACCGATATTTGACCAAACAGTTAGCCGATACGATACGCTACCGATACCGCTAGTATCGGTGCCGATACCGATGCCAATATCGGTATCGGCCGAGCCTTAGCAAATACACAACTTTCCAAGAGGTGGAGTTTGTGGCAGAGAAGTTGAAAATGGTACTGAATTTTAAGTTACTTATACACCAGACCATCAACATTCCCATGATGCAGTACGATTACGATGAAAGACTCATTCATATGACACTAAGAGCCAATTCACACGCCGAACTTGTCCATTCAGCCACAACAGCTACTTTGTAAGAGTATCTAACTAAGCAAGGACCCCCCAGTTGGATTACATCTGCCAAAGGATGGCATTGCCAACCCCTCGATTCGAAGGTAGCCAGAAGGCTTAAGAAGTATGTGGACTCACCAAGCAAGGCTAACAAAAACGGAGGATCTATTGCAGGTGGTAGATGGTTTTAAGATAGAGGATGAGGAGTGTTTGGTATCCTTCAACGTGAAAAATTAGTTCCGAGCCTTACTCATCGCATGATTTTGGATATGTTCAGCAGATCAGCAATGAAAATGAATGCCAGAAAGGGAATACGAGAAAGACAGGGCTCTACAGAAGGTTGTTTTGGCTAGTATTTATGTTGAGTTTACTAGCAAATATTTTTGGCAAGCAAAAGGAGGCCCAGTGGGATATTCGTGTTCACCAATTGTAGTCGAAATGGTACTCCAACATCTAGATGCCTTCGTGCTTCTATCAATCCCTGAAGCACGCTTGTGGGAGAGATTCATCTATGACATGTTTGCCATAGTGAAGAGGAGAGACCTAGGAAAGATTAAGGAGAAAGTCAACAACTGGCATGAAGCTTGAGTTTTACAGTGGAAGTGAAAAAAAAAATAACTCCCTCTCGTTTCTTTACGTGATGATTTCCAGAGAAAGTGATGGTCGTTTATTTACCAACCCTTTAAGAAAGTGACAGCTACGAATAGAAGAATCCCTTTCACGTCTGGCCGCTCGAGCGGGCATTTAAAGGCCATTGCTCAGAATGAATTTAATCACATCGTAAAAAAAACTCGGCTAAAAATAAGCTCGCACTGCCACATCTGCATTCCACCAAAGGGAAGTACATTGAACTTGGTTACCGGCGGGACTCCTTCCTAAGATGATCAAGAGGGCAGTGCATTCTCACCCCGAAAAGAGAAAAACACCAGAAGAATACGAACGAGGAAAGGAGAAAGAAGAAAAACAAACAAGTAGATCTCGCATATCTGAAGGGACCAAGTAAGAGAGATGCGAAAATACTAAAAGAAAGAGGATATTACACCTACCTGAGGAAGTCAATTTAAAGGATGAACTCCTGAAGAAGAGATACTTGGCGGGTAATAGTAATAATGCTTGAACGCTGGTGTATTATGCAAGATTCGTATATTCAGGAGGGTATTTATCGTGTTCTGTGTGATGAGTGCAATGCTGTTTATATTGGAGAGACTAGAAAAGGAATCGGAACAAGAGTGAAATGGCATGTGGCAGATATGCATAATGAATTGATGGAAAACGGCTTACTGCGGAGAAAAGAATTCTCCGAACAAATTTCAAAACAGTGGAATGAGGTACCTGATCAAAACAGGAGGCATGCCAGGTACTAGGCTTTCTCCACTAGCGCTAGGCTTTCTCCACAAAATAAGTGCCCATGTAGACAACTGGCTCGTAAGGAATCTCTGCCCCCAAAGCGATTCTGTAGGTTGCACTGTTTTGTCTGAGGACCCTGCATGCCTTGAGACTACGGATCAACAAGGAAAAGTTTCGTCCCATGCCGACACAGATATTCCCATTTCCGGAAGCGCAGTTCGATCTTGTGTCCTTTACCATTCAGCCATCAGAAGACAGGACAGAGAACGTTTCAGTGAAGATCTTAGAACTGTGGAAATCAGAATGGACCACTGCCAGATAGTTGAGCAAGCTGATTGTCAACTAGATTCTCTAGCCAGCCGCGTTACAGTGGGGTCGTCTGGGTTCACTGGAACAGTTGTGAAAACCAAATTCCTTTTCACCACCTCCCGAGGAGGAGCTTGGCTTGGTGACTCCTTCTCTACAACACCTTAGAAGGAGTTCCTGGCACCAGATGTCATTCTGTTCATTGATGCCTCGACTGGTGGGTGCAGGGAATCCCCACATGGTGTCTCACCACATCAGGAATGTGGTCACGCCAAAAGGAGAACCTCCACATAAATGTCGTGGAGTTGAGCCATTGCCAACCCTATTCATACTGCTCATCTCTGCTAATCTCTTTTGAGGGGGAAGTCAATATTGATGATGTCGGACAACATGTCAGCGATGGCATGCATGCGCAGAGAAGTCCACCCATTCAGAATGAAGTCTGTGCATTGCATTGGCATTATCCCTTCAGCTTTGGCACATTGCGTGGAAACTGAACATTCTAACAGGAGAGCTAGCGAGGAGGGACAAGATAACGACCACGGAATGGCACCTAAGCCCCTCAGTTTGCAAGATGCTATTCCAGAGATGGGCAACACCCAGGACAGACCTGTTTGCCACCAGAGAAAATGTGGCAACTGTAGAACTTTGTGTCGCCCTTCCTGGACGAGCAAGAGTATATCCAAGTAGTGGATGTGGTTCTACCTCGTCTTACCGTTCTCCTTTCAGGTGGTTCTCAACAAGATCAGTGTGACCAAGGGCTCATTCATACTGGCGGCACTGTTCTGGCCGGCGGCATCCTGGTTCGTAGACATGGAGCTTTGCGAGGTGGATCCAGTCTAATTAGCCCCAGAGGAGAGACGTATCACAGAATGGGTACGAGATGCTACGCACTAGTCTGGAAGTTCTGCAACTTCACGCTTGGAAACTTTGAAGTCATCTCTGCTGAGTTAAGGTTTCACCCCACAGGTAGTGGAAACAATTTTGAACTGCCACTGAACATCAGCATTACAGATTTATGAAAAGAAGTGGAAAACTGGTTTGAGTGGTGTAAGGAGAAGGTAAATCCATGTGGACCAAGTGAAAGTACAGTAGCAAAATTTTTAGAGCAGCTTTTCCAAGAGGCCTTTCAACCATCGCCATTAGGGTTACCTGTATTTCGTCAACTCAGTCTTAACCTGTCCAGAGGTGCAGAAGAAGTGAATAGTAAGGCAATTCTCCGACACGTACTAGCTTTCGTGGCCCAGAGACCTCGAACACGACGACTAAATTCATCCGCATTTAGTCCTTAATAGCTTGTCCACAGCCCCTTGTAAACCTGTTACCGTTATTTCTTCTAAGATGGGCCCACCGACCCCTATGGTTGTCAAGGCTTTAACTCCCATAGTAGGTTAGGGGAGCGCGGCATGGGTACAAAGTCTGGTGTAGGCACTTTGCTTTTATCTCGAAGCAACCAAGCAACCTCTAATTGAACAGGGTTGACTTGGCTCTAGACATAAGAGAAGGGACCACCCAAGACTAGGAAGGATTAAAAAAATAAGCCGAAGCTTTCCTGGACGCCCTTGTTCTTTAAAATCAAGAAGGGATCAGAGGAGTCATCGGAGGATGCGTGTCCCCAACAGTCACGGCACAGTATATCAGTGGAGTTATCAAAAGACCTTATGAGGAGGCTTTTTCCCATGGTGAGCAGGCAACCTGCACATGAGCTAAGGGTCCTGTCTGCACCATGGGCGTTTATGGCAAGGATCCCTCTATTATGCAAGCTTGGTTATGGAAAAAATGTACCACTTAACATTAGCCGCTAGCGTTGGAACGTCCGGGTGACTGACAGAGGGACTCAAAAGTTAAGTTGTGTGGTAGTGGGGGAGTTGCCTCTAGACAATGAGCCGGTTCTATGTGGAGCATCCAAATAAATAAAGATAAAACGTTGGTATTACTTATGGCATGTCATTCTAGTTTTATGTAATTTTAAGATAAGTAGTATTAGCAAGACCTCCTGCATCTGGGCCCCCACCTTGGCATTCGTCTGAAGTCCTCTTAGCGATGATGCCATTCGTCCAGCTGAGCTTCTTGGCAACCATTCAGCATTGGCATTCACCCAATGGCCTCCATGCTTCCCAGCATTCGTCCTCCTGTCCTTCATTGCTGCAGTCCATCGCGACCACAGCATTCATCCTGACGTTTTTGATTCGTTCAACTGCTCTTCCAGTGACCTCGTAGCTCCCACGGCATTCGTCCTCCTGGCCCCATCGCTACAGTACGTCGAGCTCCAGTGGTATTCGCATTCGTCCACCGGCTGTCCCTCATAGCTACTGCTGACTCCTGCATTCACATTCGTCTGAGGTCTGTCAAACAACCACAGCATTTGTCCAACTGGTCTTCATTGCAACAGTCCATCAAGGCCAGCGGCATTTGTATTCACATTCGTCTGATGGCTTCCAAACAACCACAGCATTCGTCCTGATGATTTCCATTGGTTCAACTGCTCTTCCAGCTCCTGAGGGTTCAACTGGGTCTGCTGCATTCGCATTCGTCCAATGACCTCCTACCAACCTCTGCATTCGTCCTGCTTCACTTTAACGACAGCGGCATTCGTAATCGCATTCATCCACCAACTGATCCTCATCCGTTTCACCTCTAAGGTCGACGGTAGTCGAATTGGCATTTGTCTTAAGACTTCTATGCAACCTGGCATTCGTCCAGCTTCACAGCAAAGCACATCAAGCCATGGCAACAATTTTATTTGTCCGCCAGCTGTCCCCAAGAGATCTCAACATTTGGGTCAAGTCACTCGCATTCATTTAAAGACCTCCATGCGCAACGGCACATTGAGCGACGGCACTTGCATTCGCATTCGTCTGAAGCCCTTCAAGCAACACCGGTACACGTCAGGGAGACCTTCAAGCAATCATCACATTCATCCGGCTGGTCTCCAGGGCATCTCGTCTCCTGAGGCGGTGGCATCTGCAAAGGAATTCAACTGGACTGCTTCCCACCATCACGTCGTCAGCCTCACAACCACCAGAACTTTGACGTGTTTGTTAGAACACTCTTCTGGGTTGCCAACCACCCACATCATTGGATACACAAGCGCCATCTCTTCGCACTGTCAACATTACCATCCTCAACAACTCCGTGAGCTCAACATCCTAGAACTCAAGGCGATGTTCCACCTCTCCAACACTTTCAAGGGCAGATCAGAAGGAAAGTTATTCAAGTCCAGGCCGACAACGCAACTGCAGTGGCACACAAAAGAAAGAAGGCGGAATCAGTTCTCCCTTTGCACATCCCATGTCATTGCTGACTCTCTGTCCCGGAAGAAACCACCAACAGGGGAATGGAAGCTAAAGAAATCCAGCTGCAAATCACTTTTCAACATCTGGGGTGCCCCAATGATAGTTCTCTTCGCCACAAGCCCAGTCCCGGACGAGAGGACAACAGCAGTAGATGCCTTGATCTTTCCATGGGAGAACCTAATCGTCTACCTTCCCTCTCTCTTTCTCTCCCGTCCACCCCCCTCCCCCCGTTCAAGTAACTCGCACAGATCGTGGAAAAGATCCAACAATTCAGCAGCATCTTCTTCCTGCTAATAGCTCTAAACTGGCCAGCAGCAACGTGGTTCCCATTCCTTCTCAACCTTCGAGTAGACGATCCAAGAAGCCTTCTGCTGAGACCCGATCCACTCACTCTACAAAAAGGGACCAAAATCTACACACCCTACATCTGCACGGGTTACTACTATCATCAAACTCCTCCGAAAGACAGACATTCATAAGAAGGAAGCAACCAGTATCGCAAGTCATGCAATTAAAGCATCAATAAACCGAATCTTCGGCAACCATGTGCAAGATGTTTTCATTGGTGTGACAGAAAGAAGGTTAATTCTGTCAATCCACCTATTACCGAACTCTGGAAGTCTCTCAACACCCTGTTTTCTGAAAGATTTAAAGGCTCAACGATCCTTATTTATCGCTCTGCACTCAACTCCGTCTTCAAAGCTGCAGGAAACAACCACCTTCTTGAGGATTACAAGAAATCGTCCCTAATCAAATCATTCGAAATGGAACAACTTACAATCAAACTAACTTTCTTGGACCGGGACCTGTACATTGTCTTGAACACTACTCAAAGAACCATACGAACCACTTCAAAACAGCCCCATGGCCATCCAAACCAGACAGGCTGTCTTTTCACAACCTGAGCTTCGTCTCCGCCACAGTGAGACACACTAGAGGGACGCGGGGGCCCCCCCCCCTCCCCACTTGGAAAAGTGTATGTTTCATGTACAGTGAGACACAAGCACTCTTGGCTAAACCAGCATGCTGCATTGTTGCTGCAGACAACAGCTACGTCACACTGAAAGCAAAAGCTGACTTCCGGGCTAAATCGCAACTACCCTTTGACCCGACCGAGCTCATTGTCTTTCCGGGACCAACAAACGTCATGGGACATGAACCCGAAAGCCACCTTTGCTCCGCCAGAGATCTCCGATTCTACATCTCGAGAACAACCAATGATGAGGGCTTACGGTAAGGAAGAACCCAGCTTTTCCTATCGTACGAAAGAACCCTTGACGAAACCTCTGCGACCACCATATCAAAATGGATCCGTGATACAATTCAAGGTGCCTATGAATACTCTCACATCAATTGCAATGATGAGGGCATCGGAATTACAGCGCACAAGTTGAGGACACTCTTCACCTCCTAGACATTCCACAACACCATCCCAGTCACGGACATCTTCACTGCAGCTTCTTGGCGAGTCAGCTCCGTCTTCACAAGCCATTACTTCCGAGAAATGACGAAGCAAGCCAATGGACTACATCATCTGGACCACATCGTAGCTGCCAGATGTGTAATCCAGTCCCGTTAAGCACTCAGAAAACGAAGGCGGGAGCAAGACCTCATCTCTAAAACCATATCTCACGAAAGAGACCAAATCACTGTTTATCCCGTTTTCTGAATGAAGTGCGAAGTTGGTGAGACTTTGGGGGAAACAGCCGGCTCGTAACCCTAGGGTGTCCGTCACCATACTCTGACGAGGTGATCAACTGTTAATACAAAAATTCACTGGTTATCATATTTTCCAGCAATAGAAAGTTAATTGTGCAGGCACCCAGACAGGCCGGCTGAAAATTGTTTCTATTGCTAGGAAAATACATAACCATACCCACCCTGCCTTCCCTCTTGAGTCACCGCCTGGCAAATTGAGAGGTAAAAATTATGAGGAACAAATGCGCTGCGCCGTTTTGTATAGAGTAGCTGCGTAGAACAGATACACGGTTGGGTTACGACACCGGTGGCTACTCAGCACCGAGAAACCTCCAGGGAAAGAGCAACATTCGAGGAACTAGAAACAATTTTCAGCCGGCCTGTCTGGGTGCCGGCAAAATTAACTTTTCTTTCCGCAAAACGAGCACCATTCTTGACTTGCATTGAAAAGACCACACCTTGCTCAACTTATATTGAAAAGATGAAACCTTTCTATTCAGTAATTTTGTAAATTAAAGCTTTACTCATTGTTGAATGGCAATTGCAACAATAAGGTGTATCTCGGAGAGGAAGCGGTTTCATTTCTCCATCTTCTGCCTGAATCGTCAGACCTTTACGGATACATGAAGGAACTTCAGGGAACTATCTTTTTTGGGGAAGTCGGCGAACTGTGGAGAATTTTCACTAACTTGGAAGTAATTTTTCTCTGTAAAGAATGAACAACGACTGTCCAAGTTTCCTTTCAGTTCTTTATTATATGTTTCATCTGGTTTTTCCACCCCTGTGAGATTGTTCATTTAACTTATCATCCGTTTTCACTTCTGCCCTGACTGACATCATGCATCTTTCGGATACGTGCAAAGATGCTACACAGTTGTTTACTTTGAAGTGTTGAGTTCATGATTTCAAAATTGTCAAATTATACTCCAAAAACAACAACAGAATACGTTGCAGTAATTTTTGATAGACAATAGCACTGGATGGAAGAAGCAGTAATGTCGTCGTCTTCATGAGCCTTCTTCACAAATCACCTAATCTCTTCTCTGTTTGCGTCATAGCGTTAGTTGCTCTTTTTTGGACACTGTGTTCGCAACCACTGATCTCCTATCACTTGTTCATATCACAGCCACCAGAACCAGTGGTATTCGTAGCCATTGTGAAGCAACCAGCCGTACAGTCAACTGGAATAATATGTCTACCCTGTTAGTTTCAAACTCCAAACATGAGCACCATTTACAGGCACTTGAATCAATAATCATCAAAATCCTTGGAAGCCAATGGAGGGATCTCCGGAATATCCAATCTCTGTCATACCCCTTTATACATTTTACTCCTTTATACATAACTTCATCCATCCGACACGCTAAACGCAGTTGCTAGGAAAGTGGCGAAATGCACACTGCGCCAACACCGTATTTGACCCTAGAGATTAGTGTTCCCGAGTGCCACGTTCAAAAAAGAGCAATGACTGCGCTGATGTAAACAGAGAAGTGATTATGTGATTTGCGAGGTAGGCTGATGAAGATGGATGACGTTACCAATTCTTCGATCCAGTGCTCTTGTCAGTTGAAAATTGCCGCAACGTATTCTGTTGCGTACTTTTGAAGTATAATTTGACAATTTGAAATCATGAACATCATGTATCTTACTATTGTTCTATATCTTGCATGTAGATACTACCGCTATGTTCGAGGCAAGGGCAGACAATTGCACCTACCTCATCACAGCTGTGCTAGCAAGCACAAGTTTCGCAAACAAACTTTATTTTTTAGAAAGATTGTGTTACATTTGTGTGCAAGAGCTAATTCTTTTGCAAGGCCATGGGAGCATCTTTCAAATTTGTTCAATACAAGTGGTGTACTGTCACAACGTCAAGGGGGTCAGGATCAACGGATAGCACAACCGTCTCGCAATCTAATTTGTTTGGATTGGGAAAATTCATTATTCTAAATTAAAAAAATCATTCAGTCAAACTTAAAATTATAATTTTTTTCTGAATGTTAATTTCACAGAAGATTCCAAGTGAAAACAATTCGTGAAGTTATTTCGTTGTGTAAGCAGTGACTTAACGTTTGCTAGCTAGCACTAGTTTCGTACACAATAATACAAACTTTATTTTTTTTTAGAAAGATAGTGTTAAATTTGTATGCAAGAGCTAATGATTCTGCAAGGCCATAGGAGCTTCTTTTGAATTTTTTATATGTAAGTGGTAGTGTTGAGTGGTACCCAAAGTTTGTGTGACGGTGTCGGTACCAGCCTAGGAATTTTAAGAACCGTTAAATATCGAGTACCGCAGTACCTTGGCTGGTACTGCGGTACTTGGTATTTAACGGTTCTTAAAATTTGTCAGTACTTCCTTCGGTACCGCTGGTACCAACGGTATTTTTTTTAAATAGCCTAATCAAACTAATTAAGGTTGGAAATGGAAT